>JAUELE010024309.1:0-16413 GCA_031471655.1 Diodora aspera
CTTTTATAATGTCTAATTAATAGTTTGTGTTGTTTATTTCACACAGATCGCAATACCCCTATTATGAGCCTGGGAACACGTATCCAACTTTAAAGCAAGTCTAGGTTCCACATAATGAAAACAGTTCAGTACCGGAGAAAGAGCCCCTTTTCTGTTAGAATTAAACTAATGAAACTACAGCTTTTTGTGGATGGCAAATTTTACAAGACTAAGTGTTAGCCTATGGGCTGAGTAACAATATGGTCTAAAGACAAGAAAAAATGTGTTTATGACAGTAAGTTGGCAAGGAGCAGGAGAGCAAAGTTCAATAACTCTCTGTAGCAACTGGCCTACATAGTATTTCATCTTTCACTGTTTTCAGTCTCACGTATAAGCCATTATAAGAAAGACAAAACGGGGTTAATGTTAATGTAATGTCTGTCTCATGTTACATATGACGTCCCATTCAGATCCTTCAGATTGCTTTGTACTGCACTGAACATTTTAAAAAAATTATTTTTGCGCATACAATGATATTTAACCGTATGCACCTCTCCTTTTGAATTGATGGGCTGGGAAAACGAAACCAGTGAGAGAACACTGTCAAAATTGTGTTGCTCTCTCGATACCTGGCGAGGTTGGGTGATCACGTTTCACCGAACACAATGGACAACAAACCTGTTATTACCGTATTTACCATTACACACTTTTAATGTTTGTTTGTAAAATGTACCAAAATTAGAATGCATTTATGAATTATATCTACAGCTAATAATAATAAAATAATAAATAGTTCTTATATAGCGCAAATTTCCACGGTGCAGACTCAGTGCTCTCTAATCTCCTTTAGTATCTCATTGAGAAGAGGACAATCCAAGATTATTATTACATTATTACATAGAAATGTTTCTTGCTTTGACACTGTCTCAAGCTACAACTCAAAAGGAAATGGTAAAATTAGTTAAATTGTTCAAACTTGGGAAATGATCATTTCCGAAACTGGCATTGAATATGTCATTGCCATATCGGCCTTGGAGCTGTGACAATCACCTGTCAGGGAGTTATTGAATGTCGACTATGTAGAAAACTCAGTTGCTGAAGTATCGGTGCCTAACCCTGAGGGCGGGGATTCGAATCCCGGACGGGACTCAACAGCAACATGTAGCAGAAAAGCTACTTTTCAAGGAAATGTAATCCCAGATAAAACAAATCATGTTGTAATTACACATACCGCTCCACCGGGACACGCACAATTTCGCTTTACCGGTACCAGAAATAAAAAATGTCGCTTTCCCGACAGACACCTTCTCTTCCTGAATTTTCATATAATCAGTCTACACTCAAGTGCAAAAGAAATGATACCAACTTTTTCCCTAATATAATGTGTACACATAAAGCAAAATGACATGTCATCATCAACTATCCAGTATTGACAAGCTTCTCTTTAAAAAAAAAAAGAAAAGAAAAAAGTTTAAGGTTGGTACCGTTTTTTTTTGCACCTCAGTTCCTTCACTAATTTTGTTACAAAGCCTTACCTGTCAGGGCAAACATGCAGTTGAAGAGGGACCCCAGCCAAGTCAGCTCATCAACACGGTAGCGCCCGGTTTGTAGAAGTGCGACATGAACCACTCCTGTGATGTAACCCATGCTGCCATTCAGAAAGAGAGCAAAAAACGCCGCGACAACAATAACCCAACGCCATCTGTCCGCTGGTATCTGGCCATGGTCTTGATCCGACATCGTTGTCAAGTAGTGTGGTATCCCTGTTCAGGTAGAACCTTTAATTTGACCTCTACATCAGTTCTGACCTTGGGCGGTAAGAGGAAGGTAAAGAAAAGTCTATTACTAATTAAAGATATAATTTTGTTTTATATATGCAAAATTCAATTTTGTATAGCCAAGAGTCTAAGTGTTATTGCAATAACCTATCCGCATTAATCGGTTTATATTTCTCTCAAGTTTACCAAAACGCACGACCTGTAATAATGACCCATTTTCGTGATCTGAATTTCGATGAGTCACGTGACACATTTGCGTTGAGGACAAGTTTCCTGTAACTTGTAGCACGGGGATTCAAACGGTTTGTAACTTACATCATTTATCATTTGAAAGGAAAATTATATTGACAGTGCTCCCGATGAGGGTTTATATTACCAATTGGGTATTTACTAAAAAAAAAAGAAGTTTATTGGGTATTCTTTTTTTTTATATCAATTGAGTAAACTCGGTTTTAAAAATATAACCTTATTATCTGCACACGAGAACAAATGTGTGGAATACTGGAAGGAAATATGTATTATTGCAAACGAAGAAAGTAATAGTAAAGTCGAGTCATATTGTTAGTAGGTTGATTAGAGATATATCTTAAAATCTGAATCTTAAACGGGGCGTAGGATTGCGCAGTGGTTAGCGCGTCGGCAGATGTGGTTCGAGTCTCGTCTGCGCAACCCCCTTTCAAACCGGAGAGACAGGAGCCCCAACACCAACGCGATGTTCCATTGGTGACAACGTGGTAATTTGACTGAACGATTGCTGAAAACCACGTAAAACATCACATCACTCACTTGTTTAATCGTAAATAGGTCGCGCCAGATTAAGGGCATTTGCCCGAGTTTATCTATACTCATTCATCCAAACAGAATCATTAATAAAATCGCGAGAAATCAATGTAGACAGCGGCCTGTCATACAATTGGGCTTTTAGTTATTTGATTGAGTATGTTACTCAAACAGCGCCAAATCAATTGAGTAATGCTTATTTTGTTTAGTATTTTAGGCAAATACGCAGCTGATCTCCAGGACTGAATTAAGCACTTTTGTATTTCGGCTGAAGTGCGTTAGAAATTAATAACTTCACTAACACAGAATTCGAGAACAAATGACTCACTTTAATAACAACTCGAAAGCGTCAACAGACTTCGAACATTCGCGGTCTGTTGCCGATCTACTTTTGTTCGTAGTGTACGTCGACCTTGACAGTCGTATGCAACTTCTGACATATTCACCGTTTCCATTGTATACAATATTATTTTTAACATCCTCTGCAGGTGTAATATTTCCGAGTAACTTATCCTGTTGATGGTAATCACAGAGCGGACTGAGTTAAATCATAGTTGCATCTCCAATACCGAACAAATACTAAAAAAACCGTTCAAGTCGGTCTGACTAAAACATCGATACATCAATTAAATAACTGCGAAATCCTAACGAAAATAATGAACGGTTAACTACATTTTATTCGCCGAAAAGGTCACTTATTCGAACTCAAGAATTAATTCTATACGTTCCCCAGTTTGATCACGTCATCGTGTTATAGGTATTAGCTAAAACGGTGACAAGCCAAAACGGTGACACGCCAAACTTGGCAAAAATCTACGGACAATTCAGTGTAATGATCGTAAGATATATATATCTTTTGTTGTCACCGTTGTGTTCCAAACGTGTCACCGTTTCGACCAAACAGCTATCCCCGGTTCGTCTATTAGTGGCCCTTTCGCCCAATCGCATGTCATCGTTATGGCGTACCACCGTTTTAGCCAGTTCCATATTTGCTTACATTCCTCCAAATGCAATGCGTAATCTATTTTTAGCGTTACACGAAGACGGCAACTCTCTTTTCTTTATCACCTCAATTAGTGTGAAATCTTTGCCTAAAAAAATCGGAAAAATACAGTTTGAAGTTTACTGAGTGTTTTATTGATTAAATATATACTGATGGCAAGAAATAAGTAAACGAAGGTACATATGAGATATTATATTGTATTACAACGCACTTTGAACATTTAACGTATTTTAATCAGCCATGATCATGATCAGAAGCCAAGAGACATAACATTTAAATTTTTTATGTCTCCGGATGACCTCATGACATCAACATGAAACACTTCATGATAATATTAAATTAACAATGTTTCAGACTAAGCATTTCTTTTGTCTCCATCAGTATATAGATAAATGTTGTATATTAAAGTATATTGGCTAAAAACAAAATTAAACTCCACCCGCACGTATCAGGTTTTTCAAATGAAAAGGATTATAACTAGTAATTTATTATTTGTTCTAGGATTTAACATTCATCATTATGCAGTTCACATAAATCTTTAAAGGCACAACGTTGCAGCGTGTTTAAAGTCATGTCTTTCTATTCTTCGAGTTGTTCTGTACAACACATTGTTTTTTCGATTTTTTTTTTAACGCCAAGTTTCACGCCGATTTATGCAATAAAGAAAAAGGATTCCCTATGGTGACTTGTGTCTATAAAGAGATCTCGCATCGACAAGCACATTCTGGTGACGTCTAAACCCGGCTCATTCATTACAGTGTGGAGCATAGCGAATCCGCAGTGGATGCCGAGAAACAGGCTGATGAAAGTGTTTAACTTAAGTAAAAACATGGAGGGCAGCGTGACTTGCGCTTGATAACGCTTATTTTATCGTCCGCAACAAATTTAGAATGCCATTGTCATATTATTTGCGAAAGACTGTTGCTATAAGAAGAGCAATTTGAAGGTATTTATGACTTTTGCCTGTTGTTCGAGATGCAACTTTGATCTCATGTCCTTTGAAGACCAGCAATAATTTCTGCAGCAATTCCAGTAATATTCGTCATGAAATTGAAAGGTCATATGTTACTATATGACATATATCATTATATAGCATATACAACGTATATCATTATGTTGCTTAATCATTCAAGGTCAGACATGGTATTTAAAGGTTTTCTTTTACTGATAAGTATGTAAGCATAACCAATGCAAATTTACTTTAGCCACTTTTCAAATTTAGATATTCTTGGCTGCCACGGTAACCACCAAACTGTTGCCAGAAGAGGGAGGGGGGGGGGGGCTCAGTGAAAGTTGAACTTGGGGAATCAATGAACATCTTTATGAGACTTCGCCTATGTAGTATGCAGTAAAAGAGAGATATATTTTTTAAAAACTAGGATAATTAGCTTTTTAACAGTTATAAAGAAAATCAATAAATTCCGAGCAAACATGAAAGTTCCTTAACCTCGTGAAAATGAAACTAAATAAAGCATTCAATTATCTCCGTGTTACTTAACAGAACATATATTGATGACCAAAAGAAACTATATAAAGACTTTGAAATACGATGGAGGATAATTAAACGTATTTTGCACATGTAAGAGATGTTTTCAAACAGGGGTTGTTTTAGACAGATGGCAATCCATGACAGCAGAGTCATTTGATGAACATTGATATAAAGACACTTGGAGATGGAAAAGAGATTGAATACTTTTTTTTCCTATCGTTTCTTTTTTACGTTAGTATACAGGTGTTAATAGTCAAGCAAAGCTTTACTGAATTCTCAAGCTTCTCATGATTAGCAATTCTCAGTTTAAATGCAGCATAATCATTCACATTTGATTTCAGCCGATTTATTAGATCGCTTAAATTAAAACCACAGTTAAAAAAGGATGTAATACAATATAATGAAGTTGATACCTTTCACATTTATTAGTTGCAATCATCAATAAAGAAAGACGGAATGAGAAGACGCCATTACTTCATTGTAAACGTGTTCCATAAATTTCAGAATCTAGTTTCTTCAAAATTTTAATAAGGTTGGGTCTTGTCTTCACCTTAGTTCTGGCATAGTTATTTTTATAGTTCATAATTAATAGTGGATAAAGTGTGAAGATGCAGGAAACAAATTCAGCTTTTAAATACATAACACACACGTTCTATCCTTTAGAAGATATCACAAATACATGTATAACGTATAAAAGAATTTAATCTGGATAGCTTCTCTTTCGTCCGCTCGCATATATGATCTGCTTGGGGCATATGATTGAACTGCGGAGACGTTCGGAAGCCACGTTAAGCCGGGGCCACACGGTGGATATTTCTTTGGATACAAACGTATGCATGTGTTGCATACCCGTGAACACTGACTTATTTTCAGCCAAATTTTTGTAGATATTTCCTGCTGAGAGTCAATTAAACTGACAATTTGATGAAGTGTGACGGCTCGTCCAACGGCTGGTTCAAACCTAGGCAAATCTTACTGAAATCATTACTGAAATCTTATGTAATTTCCAGGAAGAATGTGGCATATTTCTTGGTCAAATATTGCTCGTCTGACACGTCACAAATGTATACGTTGTGGCCTGGGCTTTATGGCCTAGCGGCGTTTCGGTGCTTTCAAAGCCATTTGGTATTTTGGTGATTTAATAATTAGTTCCGACGCATTACTACATCCGTATTTTAAGAAGATGCAAGACGCATTTCGGAGCTATAAATAACTGCAGTCTCTTGGCGTAATATTTCATGAATAAATCAATATTTTGTGCATCCCGCAAACCTTAACTTTGCATTTAAGTGTTTCGCCCAGTCTTAAATCTATATCTTCTACGGCATCGTCGAGTTTTAACACCAGTTGTATAATCCATCTGTAAATGTTTGCGATAGCTCCAGTCAGTTTTAGCTGTAATTTTATACATGCAATGCATGAAATATTTTGACACTTCAGACAACATAACCACCTACACAAATAAATCCAGAGGCGTGTTCATGAGATGAAGGCAAAGAAGGCGCCTCCGCTATTGAATCAATCGGATCATCTTTATTAAACGAGGCACCAATCGGATCATTTCTATTATACGAGGTACATGAGGTGCCTTGTCTTCTCCTTCAATTCGTCGCCGATATAGCCATCCTTTGGGAGGCAAAAAGCGACGTAAAATAAGCTGACTTTTAACCGGCTGCCTTGCCTCCTGAGTTAATTAAATTTAAATGACCATTTCATTTTATGCTGGTAGCAGAATGTGACTCTAAATATGAATATATTTGGTACACGTTCGAATTAACTCTCTCCGTTTACATCAAGCAGTTGTCAAAATTGCAGGCTCCACGTGAGATTAAAATGTATTTGTTTTACAACTGTACAGAAATTGTAGCAAAATGTATTTCATTATGAAGTATAGACACCAAAGATGTAAAACCAACATTTCAAAAATGATCCTTTTGACGTTGAGGGTGCCATGTTTTGCCTTACTAGTTCAAATACTAGACTTTTGTCAAGACCCTTAGTCAATGGCATAGAAAACTCAACTTCACTCTACCATAACCATCTCTGCTTGGCCCCGTCTCAGACACACATAGGAACCACAATATAGTCCAAGGAACAATAACTCTCTGCTTTTACATAATATTGAATGAACGTTACAGTCTTGGGGTCTTGACAAAAGTCATTTCAAATACAGGAGAAACAGGCGAAGGGGTGGGGGGACTTTAGCATCCGTATGCATGTGGAATGAATAAGAAATGGTGCTAGGTGCTACGAACTGAGTGTGTGCCCGCCTATAAAACGAATTGTATTTTGTCACGTGGAGGGACACTTTCAGTGGACTGGACATATGAGACAACAACGTGGCTGTTATTACAGTACGTTAGACAGGACCGCGTCAAGACTGCATATGTCCCCTATCATCGCATGGCGGAGAGCTTCACTTCATGAGGACGTGCAAGATGAAGAACAAGCAAGTCAGAGACACGTTTGACTAGTTAGAGGCAACTGGCATTAAAGGGAATCTCTTCAGGGATTTCAAAACGCGCATTTAAAATAATCTGAATCGCCTATCAGACCAGAGAAAAGACATTTGACACCTGAGTTCTAATTATTGCAAACTGAACATAAAGCCCTGTATTTGAATATCACACTGGAGCGCCCAGACTAATGCTCTCTTTAAGCGTATACAAGTCAGGTAGGCACTGGCATGAAAGCAGAATTAAACATCCACAATATTGTCACTTAATGATTGGACTTAAATCAAGTCCCAAGTGCCCCGTTCCCTACTGATATCCCTTTAATGAGCCTGCCAGCTTCGCAGCATTGATCGAGAGGGTGACACATTACTGGTATATATATTGATTTACATGTAATAAAGTGAGACTGATTAGGACTCGGGGACTTGACAAATGTAGACCTATCACTTAATATGAAATGCGTATGAGTCACTTCTCAATAATAAATCAACTTACACCCAATTCATAATATGTATTACCTCCCTTTATGTCATCACCATGCCTGTCATTCGTTTCACTTTGGAGCAACAGTGTTTCATTGACATAACACCAGTGTTCTCACATATTACTGGCAGACCAGGTAAAGAGGTAGCCAATCAGGAATGACGTTATATCACACTACGGAGTGTGATGCATTATCAAACTTACAATTTAATCAGACAGGAGGTCCAGGGGAGGAAAAAGGATTATGCTTGCCAGACTTCAGAGGGTGGGAGCGTACGTTGCCCCCCCCCCCCCCCAATACTCCGCCCCTTCTCTCTTCGATCAGTCCGCCTATGGACTTTGTATGAAGAGAGTTAGGTCTTCAATCAGTGTATCCAGTGTATCTTGAGTTGGTACCAGATCATGTGTATCAGTTGCCCGTCTTGTATGAATCATCCTCGAAATCCAGGGTATACTGACTCCGCCAGCGTCCGTCATATTATACCCTGGATGTACTCCTCTTCACATGGTCGTTTTGTGTATATGGAATTTCGAAAGTCCAAATCTGCTAAATATAGACAACCAATGAAATGCCGCATCAACGAAGCGAGAAGCATCTCTTGATAAATGTAAACACATAACGTCTTTACAAGTTTTTGCTATGGAATTAAGCTTCACTAATTGGTCAAAACGCCCGCCTGGATACGATCGTCGTGAATAGGAGTGATTCCAGGGTATAATATGACGGAGTCATTATACCCAGGATTTCGAGGATAACCCCAAATTTGATATCATAAAAACATTATATCACATGGTAACTCAGTTTCGCCTTATATGGCAGCATTTGAAATAAAGAAAGTATGTTTCACGCCATATGTCAATCACCATTCTGTAACTACCTTTGGTAAACTTTTCATTTGTTGTCTTTTATCAAGAATGAAGCCTTAGGCAAAAACCCTCAGAAATGACACAACAATGTCCCTCTTTCGTTGGCGTTATGTCATCAAAGAAAGAAACCTTATGCCAAAATCCCAATTAACCTATTAAAATAAAATGTAACAATGTTTCAGGCGCTATTTGCGAGCATATGAAGTAGCAATTTCATGCGACGCTTGTTCTCGGGCCTAATCAAAATATTGTTCGACAGTTAGTAAATCTGAATAACACTGATTCGTTTCCAATTAGGATATTTACATAATTGTTTTGACACTGTCTTATTGATTTCCTTTGTCTATTCGATGCCTCGTACATCTTGTGCACCGAGGAAAAGGTGTGTCAGTTGAATCCTCGACCAGGGCCGAGGTGTCTGCAGTACTGTGCCCCAAACGAGCATGGGACAGGTTAATGACACTTAATACCTTGTGGGACAACTAATAACACTTAGTTCCAACAATTAATTCGGCACTGATGTATTTGGTATGCAAATGTCCCGGCGGCAGTTGATAGCTGAGCTCTCCTCCAACGCTCGGTGGGGTATAGAAATGAAGGTCGTGTCACATTTTATGAGGTGACTCAAATATAACATGTACAAAATATGTTGTTGATGGTTTTAAATTTTGTGGTGTTGGCGTTGCACGGAAAGTGGAGTGGGTGGATAATGTGATGTATGTGAGCTGTAGGATGTAGCGTTTTTCAGTACTTTCCAGCTTAAAGGCCCACTTAAATCCTTCAAAAGAGGAGGACCCATTGTGTGCATGCCATGACAATTTTGGACATGTGGGTGTTGTTATTAATTATCAGGAAGAATATTGGACCAATAAAATGTTGTGTAGCTCTGCCAGTCAATGTCTTAGGGGCATCAGTTATGCAACACAGCTCCCCATGAGATGGCGGATCCTCTGCAGGATAGGTACCGCAGGATATATCAATGAACGAAACCCTAATTAACAAACCCCATGTTCTGTCAACACAGGAAGATACACAGTTTCTTATAGCTACCACATAAATATAACCAACACAACTTTTTATAGAACAAACAAATATTTCTAGATTCAAATATTTTACAACTAGATTAAATTCATATGTAGTCATTTATACCATACATACCAGTAACACCACTGAGGTGATATACTATTTTCTTAATGAAAACTCATTGTGCACCAACTGGTTCTTGAATCACAACGCAAAACAAATGAATCCGTCATGCACACATAAATGTCCCATATATGTCATTGGCAAACATCCTATTTTTTTCTTCCCAAAACAGTCTGGCATAACACCTCTCTTCTCTGTGGGGTACCTGACTTATTGTTGTGAAACAAAACAAGAGCAGCATCATTGTGCCTACTTACCAACACTACTTATGGTCATAAATCACCTTTACCAACTGAGAATGGCTGGGCTACCCTCCACAGGGTGCTCCATAGGTGAAAGAGGCTCGATTCTCAAATCTAGCCAACAAGAACTATTGGTTGGACAGATATTTTAATTTGAGGTCACCTTGCAAGGGATACCATTAGCTGTTTGTGCGGGAATAGAGAAAAGTAACATGTATATCTGAAAACACACGTGATGTTTGTTGGTGCATGACCTCTTGATCTTGTTTCGTGCATATCGGTAAGCTTATCGCACAAGTCGGCAAACTAATTCCATAAATATAGCTTTGGACAAGTGCTGTAGAAGCACGGGCTGGTCGCCAGGGCCCTAGCAATCGTAGCGCTAAGTTGACCGTAAACACTTAAGGGCAACTTTTTAAACTGATATTTGACCATCAATCCAGTCGAGAAAGCAAGTTCAAGCTGTACTACATGTCCTAAAATGAGTCCTAAATTGTTTAGAGAAATATGGACAAATGTTTGCTACGTTAATTTTAAAATTAACCGAGTCACTAAGATTGATTTCAACTAAGATTGTTTTGTGAAACAGAGCCTTGAAAGGTAATAGTTGAAACCTTCATTGGTTTTATTTTTATAAAAGATATCTCAAGCAAATCGGTCAAATGTTCATGCATACTAGTGTATGATAAATTTATATAGACCCACTCTGAATTAGGTGTCTCTTTTGGTCAGAGAGTAGTTGAGGCACTGAAAGGCATATTTATCAATGGTTTTGACCGACTCTCAAAGCAATGTTATGTTGGAATATCTGTTGTTATCTGTTTCGCCGTTATATGGTAGACAATGTCTCTGGGATCCATAACTGGTGATGTTGAAATTTGAATACCTTTAGGGGTCAAGAAATACCGCAACGTAATTTGTTTTACATTTCCTTGAAATAACGCGTTGATATAAAGTTGTGGCATGGAGAAAAGGTTATTTCAGGAAACAAGAAAGAGCACCAGTGACTTACATTATCATTAATAATCAAGTTCAGTAGAGTTCCATGTTACGTGTTCCTGGGACCTTTGTGCAAGTTCCTTGCCCGGTTGAGATATGAAACCCCACACATAAACGTGGAATGAGTGTTAAACATTTTACTGTACCCAGGGTGGACGAAACTGTTCAGTAGTCAGATGGCGTACTCAGATAGTTCAATAGTCAGACGTGTTTGGTCATCTCGCTACTGCGGGGGTAAAAACATTTTGCGTGCCTTTCCCCTTTTCACTGAAAGTTGTTAAGAAGAGGTTTTCGTGATTATGATACATGGCATTTTCTGCCGATCGTTCATATTTTGCGTGAGGTCGTGTTACGACTAATTGTTCTCTCTACAGTGTTATTACGTCTCAAGTGGCTTATGCATCCACCAGACATGTTGTTTTGTGATTGACTTATTCTCTCTTGCGGTAGTATATCACGACCTGTCGGGCCTACAGCTATCTCGAATATTACTATACTGACGTCCAAAAGAAAGTATACCAAGATTTTGAGAGACAACTGAATACATTCACAAATGCGTTGGATATACAAGAGATATCCCTTCAAGACTTGGAAAGTTTATCAAAGAGATGATGTCAATCAAATGACACTCACCGAAATCCAAGCATCCTTTTGATCAACTATGACATAAAGACGTAAGGGAAAATAATCATTTGGTATACTTTCTTTTGGACGTCAGTATATTTATTTTTTAAATATTACGTTTGATATTTAATGAAAATAATATGTATTAAACAGCGCCAGATCCAGGATTTTGTGAATGGGGATGCAGGAACTTTAATCGCGACGTTCGGGGACGTATATATCGAAGGAAAGACATGAGCATCAGGCCTCGGAATCGTGATCCGAAGATGGTTACGTCGCGGGTTCGATCCTAGCCAGCACCGTGTTGTACCCATGGACAAGGTACTTTACTATATTTGTCCGGTACTCTATTAAATGTCCCAGGCGGTCCAGCTGAAAATGGGAATTGGCGCTGCATAATCACTCGTAAGGGTGGAACAAGATTTTCTCATATTCATTTAAAAATATTGTGTGAAAGTGGATACAGGAAGCTTAATCTCGGCGTTCGGGGGTGTCCTGCCAAGGAAAATGTTAATTTATAAAGTTATGAGTTACTGCACCGGGTGACATCAACGCTAGCGATGTCACTGCTTTCAGTTACGTACCGTTTAAAAAGTATGAACAGAAGAACATATGAAGGAATCTCCAGCAAGGATCCGAGAAGAAAATTGACGTATATGTTTCCTGCTAGTTGTGAAGATAATAACGTCAAGCCGTAGTATGTCAGGCTGTTTATTACCCTGTGAAGAAGAAAAGATAAATCTCATACAGCGGAACAACTTAAACAGCCGTGGTCATATATCAGTGCTCCAGATAATGTTTCCATTCCACGGGTAGCCTATGTACTCCTAATTTTCCACAGTGAAGAGTACAGTGTTGTATGAGTGAGTGAGTGAGTGAGTGAAATGGATTTTTACATTGCAGCGGGCAATATGTCAGCCATAGCGCAATGTGATGTGCAAGAGGCACATCAGGAAAACGGACAACACAGGATCGGTAGTAAGAAAGAGAAAACAAAAGATCCTCATTTAAAACGACCCTTACGACAAGCATGAGGATATTGGGATCCTATTCTTTCTGGTGTTAGACACTGTTAGAGCAACACCCCCGGAAATCCCACGGGTCCGTGTTGTATGAAGGAGTACTGAATGCGTAAACATAAACAAAATAAATTGAAAACTGTTTTCAGCGCTTTGTAACTGAACCGATCTGAATAAGGTTATTCATATTCCCTACACAATGCACCCATCTCTTAACACTACAAGGATACAAGATACGCTACAAGGTTATGAAATGAAATGAACGTACAGATACAAATTTACGCGTACTTGATACGGATTAAAAATTAAAACTTGTAGTACTGGCACGCCTTTACTTGCGTACATACACGAGTACAGCACTTGGAGCACTCGTATATTCTAGAGAAAAGTATACAGTTAAACAAAACCCAGAGACAAATCCCTTTTAAAAACAGAACCCTCCATTTTGTTCATATAACACAGAGTTCATTGGCCGTCATGTTGTAAGATCTATCCCGGGGTTCCAGTTTATCGGTGAAGGTATTTCACAGCGATCATGTTACACAACTGCTCTAACGTTGAATCTTTTAATGCTGCCTACTCGACTGTGTCTCCTGACCCAAATACGATCCAAAGAATGTTACGCCGCAGCACAACATCTTGTAGGAAACATTTTAACAGTAAACGGATATGTTTGCAAAGTGCATAGCTGCACAGTACGAGGCCCTATTATTTGTAAATTAATAATGTAGCATTAAATAAATAGCCTTGCTACAAGCATTACTACAATATATTTACCATACGTTCAGTTCCCAGTCCAATACAATGTAGCAAGTCTAGATGAGGACGTCGAGAAGATACGTTATTTGTCGACGGTATTTAAGTAATTAAGTAAGTCAATAAGTAAAAACTCAACATGTCTACATTCTCGAAATCTAGGTCATGTGACTTAGCCAACGGCTTCCTGAGATGGAGCTGTTGGCGGAGTCCTATCAGGACTAGCTGGCGCCTGGAATTACCGTGGGGGCTGAGGTCCCCGACAAGGGGTCTGAACTCACTGATAAATACACAAATGTGTAAATAACACAATACAATACACACATTTACTCCGAAATTTACACCGAAGAACTGCTGTATCTTTCCAAGACGGGGGTGCTGGTGGGGTGGGGGTAGGGGGGCTAAGGTTCCCCGACGTGAGGGGGTCTCCCGCGCCCCGCGCCCCGCGCCCGCTCCCGCTGCTGCCATCCCTGAGTCGTATGCTCGGGATTTCGAGGATGGACATATCAAGTTCTTTAAGACAATTTAAATGTCGATGGAATTTACTTTTACAAATTCTTTTCATTTGATTTGACAGTTTCCTGCCAACACCTAAGATTAGAGATGGGGAGGGATGCAAACTGATCATCCTGTTTTTCGCAGGCCCCCCCCCCCCCCCGGGGGGGGGGGGGGGGGGGGGGTGGGTCATGATAATTTCTAGGGGCGTCCGGGGCCATGCTCCCTTTGTACATTTTGAAAGATAACAAGCAAAATGGGGTTGTTCGCTGCTAATATAGCAAAAACATGATAATAATTAAAGGGTGAGCTAAAGGAGGGGGGGGGGGCACCGAGGGCACCAATGGCCCCCGCCCCGGATCCAGGCCTGAAGACTGTAAAGTTCTTTAAATACTATGTAAAATCAGAGGC
This sequence comes from Diodora aspera, assembly GCA_031471655.1. Classification (NCBI taxonomy): domain Eukaryota; kingdom Metazoa; phylum Mollusca; class Gastropoda; order Lepetellida; family Fissurellidae; genus Diodora; species Diodora aspera. The sequence continues at coordinate 14,528 of JAUELE010024309.1, forward strand.
AGGTTATGATTCCAAGGACTATATTGCCTTTCCTAGCTGTGCCTTAGGCAGACCCAAGCAGAGACGACTGGTAGAGTATGATGTTCAGTTTTCTATATGCCTCGACTCTGGGTCTTGTTAAAAGTCTGTTACAGGACATGATGACCTCTCCTGCTTTGATCTGAGGGGAGGGCACGAAGCTGTCACATAAAATTAAAACAATTTGCTGTAGCAGATTCAACCGACATCGGTCTTTACATAAATAGATAAATATGCAATAATAAGAAAGCAGGCTTACCAAGTGTAGCACACTATCAACGTGATCATCCTCAGAGTTTTGTTAGTGACCAAATCGAGGATGCCCAGCGTCTTGCTTGTAGACCCTGGATTTGCCACAATGAAAGGCTGAGCTTGAGACAACTCTTTATTGCTGGAGGTAATTGTGTCGTCACTGAGAACAACGAGTCCCTTGTCTGAACATTTATCTTCCAAGGATTTCCATACTTTATCAAAGTTCTTCCCGTTCAGTTTGGCTGCCTTCTTGATGATCTTTAGTGCTCGCTCCGTTTTGTTGTTGGCGATCAGCCATCGGAGAGATTCGTCCAGCAGCCTTTGGTAAAGACAGTACGATATGTTGATATGTTGGGCTAAGCAGAGGAGGAGGAGTTTAACAGATAAGTTAAAACTTTTTAAATTTGAATATTATGCCAATAAACTACTCAAAAGAAGTTAAGAATCAAACCGGATATACACGTGAGCATAACCTGACACATCGATTTTGCTTCTTGATTTAAGACTTCTTTAATTAAAATATTATGCCAATAAACTATTGAAAAAAAGCTAAGAGTCAAACCTGATATACACGTAAGCATACACTGACAAATCGATTTTGCTGTTTTAAGGTGTGCCAGAACTACAGTAGCCTAGACTTTCATCGAGTCCCTGTGGCTGTGATTATACTAGAATGCCCTGTTTAAAATGATATCCCTTTAATTAGCCTGTCAGCCACAGGCCTAAGTCACAGCATGGATAGGGCGATATGCATTACCGATTCACATCAATTTACAATTATTATTAACAAGAGAGTGATTAAACGTGACTTAGGGGCTTGAAAAAAGTCTAGAACTAGCCGTATCAGTACATTTTAGAAAGTGTGTTTTCACGCAGTACTGCTACCACTGAAACTAACCAAATACCTTAAAGTTCAGGTAAAAATATATATAATGATGAAGTTTATTGAAATTAAGAAAATTTTTAGTCATGTGAATTGTTCCATAAAATCTGTAATTCATGATGACATCGGCGCATGCAGCATTTGCACGTGTTGTTCATGATGGTCACTTTCAACATGCTCACATTGGCATGTGACGTGTACAAACATGTTATTATACGGATTTTTGATGCACTGTTTCTTGGTAATAAAATAATGTTATCACTATATTAGACTTTAAATTTCTTTTGAGTAGCATTTTGATTGTTAATTAAATAAATTGTATGGCATATAAAGTCTGTAGGCCTACAGTCAATCCGTGAATGACAAAATCCCGAGTTCGATTTACAATCATCGTGAACATGTAAGTTCATGGTTCTCAACACATTATTACGGTATCACATTTAACTGCTATTGTGATTCTTGCATTTAAAACTTAGAAATCATAAGAAAAAGATAATTGAGACGTGGTTGTATCCGCACGCCAGGCCTCGTGATCCGATTGGTCAATTAGACAAAAATAGTACCCACATGCAATGCGTGGGCCCGTACGCATGAAGTGGTAGTAAGCCCGTAGCGCGGAAGTAAGTGGCAATTAACGTCGGAAGTAAATTAAGGTTGAGCTCTACGGGATGCACGAGCGCCTACTTCCGACGTTCGCTACAACCAGCTCATGCATACGGGCCCTGACCACGTC
>JAUELE010024420.1:0-26047 GCA_031471655.1 Diodora aspera
CGTTTGTTTAGTACAGTGTCGCAGCACTAGCTCTAGATTCATTTTGACGTTTGTTTAGTACAGTGTCGCAGCACTAGGTCTAGAATCAGTATGACGCTTGCTTAGTACCGTGTCGCAGCACTAGGTCTAGAATCATTATGACGCTTGCTTAGTACAGACCAGTGAACTATCACTAGAATGAAGACAGCTCACCACCAATTATAATATTAATTACATAAATACTGTGAAAAAGGTGCGCGTATTGCTTTGAATATCAAGTATCAGCAAATTCATGTTGACACTATTCACTATTCAATGCTGTTCACTCGCCATATGGTGTCAATCATAATTATGGGTTTGAGTAATACCAGATGATTAACTCTGAGGCAATCATTCATATATTAAAATCCTATGTTTACTAACAATTTATATCTATAAAACTTCTATGAATATTTATTGCAATAATAACATAAATGTAAAGCATGGCAATACTGAATTGTTATTCTTACATCTCAGCGATGTAACTCCAGATAACACCAAATGCTGGAGCATAATAAGGAGAAAATGCTGTGTTTACTTTTGATCAAAACCTTTTAAAGAAGTCAATGGATTTCGCGAAGAATCAAGTATATACTTAGGAATAATGTCTTTATGAGGATATTTGTTCATGAGGTTAAGAAGGTACTTGACTTGGTCCAAGCCAAGTGGATTATTGCATTGTCCGAGTCAAAGAGAGATCTTCATAAAGTCTGGTGTATTTAGAATTGGAGGGGTTGAACAAGACTGTATTCAGGATTGACACTGCTCCTGTGTGAGCAAATAAAAGAGAACAAATACGTGTGACGGCCACCCAGAAGCAGCTATAGTCGTAATGCTTTCACACCTTGCCGACCTCATACCATCCTTTTACCATTTCATTTCTCTTCAATAAAACACGAGTTAGCAGCTTGCAATGAGACATAATGGACTAGGATATGCAATGGTGCTGTAAGCTGAAGAAAGTAAAGTGTCACTCCAACATAATTAAATGTTCTGTAACAAAGTGGTGGCGTTTTATGCCGCTGACGGCGCAAGGAACATGGTTTTTCTGTCCTATTTATGGAACTCTCAGACCCTTTTATGTGTAACGTGTATTTGTACATAACTGGCAAATTTTAGACTTTATTTCAAGGCACAACATGTATCGTTTACTCAGAGTAGTTCGAAATAGCGAGATTTAATGTGACTGATGTCATATCAGGTTTCAACGCAACATCTCTTATTCAAAGTTAAACGTATTAATCAAATGTTCAAAACGTGTATGCGTATTTGAAAACAATATATTAATAAACATGTTACTTTGACATGTACATACAAATGTTCATTTTGAGGTTATATCCATATATGCGGCCAGAAAAACAACACAAATATCTATGAGACGATCTACGTGTAACGTATTACAATTAATGACATTTTAGAAGAAAATATTACATTACCAACAGTTGAAAATCCTGATTTGTTGTAACTGAATCACAGATTAGGCAAATATGTCAAGTGGGCCTATGTACACATATGTTGGCGTGTGTTGGTGAAAACAATGTATATTCATGTTAAATATTTATTATTGTCACCCCCTATATAGAGTTCTATATTGTCATGCTAACAGTTTTATGGCAATAATATCATGGTGATCTTTGATCTTGTAGTTTGGAACTGTACTTGATTTTGTCCTTTGGTTTACTATATCTGTTGGTGTATCTAAAACTATTGGCTGCATTTCATCAGTTCTGCATACTATATCTGTTGGTGCATCTAAAACTATTGGCTGCATTTCATCAGTTCTGCAAAAGCTTATGTCTTATTTTATTGGGATGATGATAATAATAATAATAATGATTAGCATGAAATTATAAGCATGTCTGCAGCTCATGTGTTTAAGCTATTGTTTAGACTATGAGTTTAAAACTTAAAGCCTCATCTGTATCCACGATACTCCTATGTGCATAGTTAGTCACAGCCAGTAGGAACAGTGTATTCCGAAGGGGTAATTCTTACTCCATTATCCTTTTTTTGGTGACTATGGTTAATATAGTTATAGTTGATAGTTAAATACAATAAAAGTTAAGAGTCTCAATAGAAGACAAGAAACTCCGGTCAGAACAGTTATGTTTTTATAACGGTAGTTAGCTGCGTAGCATTAATCTGAAAGAAACATTCTAGGAAAAGGATTTTACAAATACAATAATAGTTTATAATCTAGTTTGCAATGCAATGAAAACGCGTGAAGCAATGTCCCGAGAACTGATACGTTAGTTTACTATGGAGTGGTAAGCTGTAAGGGTAAACATGCTTGTAGGAGAGACTTATTTGTCATGCAATTTATCTTCTGTTAGACACGTAATACTTTCCAGTCTGTTATTAGCGTACAGTGTTCGGAAAGATACTGGTTCCAATTTCATCATTCTCACGCCTATAGTGTTTTATTATAGTTTTAAAAAAGTCTGAAAATGTAAACATTAAAAATAAATGAACACCCATTAGAAAACGAAAGAAATAGGGTGGCGTAGATTTCCAAAAATGAATATTTAACGAGCCCATTCTGTTGCTTATAAACTCTTTTCAACATTAAAAATTGAACTCTATGAAAAATGGTAAAATTAAATGAAAGCCAGGGAAATGGTTCTGCATACTGACGTACTGCATTCAATTGTGATCATTAGATAAGAACACTGAATCTTTGGTAATATTGTTTTACTGACATGATTGATATGAGTGTTCTTGCAAGCATATATCTGAATGCATCATAAAAATGTTAAACTTGATTTGAAAAATGGAAAATGATAAAAGATAAAACAAGAAGCGTATACATCGTATGTTTAACTACTCTGCAAGTTAACAGGTTTGCAACAGTGTGGTCAAGTGTGTTTTTAATTTACAAATACACAACATATCAAATTCATCTGAAGTATTGGGTTGATTTTGAATGAGCTACGGTTAGATTCGAAACGTTCTCAGAATGAATTATTATTCTTGTTTGTTAAAGGTATAAGGATCTTTAACGAAATATCGCATTCACAAAAATAACGAAGTCTCCAGCAATTAATAAGTCCTTCATCTTTCATCAGCCCAACTTTCAAAATGCCGGCCAAACAACATTGTTCCCCCCCCCCCCCCATGTGTGACCAGTAAACAAGAAACTCACACTTGCTTGTGCATTATTCCGCTAGCTATAAAAAAGGATACCTACAATTAGAGACATTCAGGCTATATTATTGGAAAGTATACACTGAGATATGACAGTCGCTGATTCAAAATAAAATTATGTTTCATTCGATGAGTCGAAAAATAGTCATACACGTGGTCTTCTTGTAAGTTGTATAGTCATAAAAATGTTGCCAATAAAAATTTAAAATTTAATATTTAGTAACCTAATTAGTGTACTGATTGGATATATTCAAATGCAGCAATATATTGTATTTCATTACAAGATTAATACTCAGTTGTCTTTGTACATGTAAGGAAGAAACAATGCCTGAAACCAACATAGCGCACATCCATGTACTCCCACCGATATACGTGTATATAAAAGTATTTATATTTAATCAGCACCAATAACTAAACCTGTTTTAACCTCATCTTATATTTAATTAACGTGCTGTCTGTGGGATCCAGTACATAAACTCACACCCTGATGTCCGGATGAAACACGATCAAAGGAACATGTCAATACCATACAATATTCCCGGTTATTTATCACTTAGATCAGTTTGTATGTAGTCAATGAACTGTAACCACTTCTCGTTTGTTACAAAGAGATGATGTTATTGTTTTGTTCGTTATGAATTGCTACTCTCTGTGGTCCTACATTTCTGTACCGCTAAATACTACCAGCTCTGTGTTCATATTTTAAACATGAAAAGTATAGATAGGGGTTAAATGGCATTTGAATAACATAGTCGCCGTCACTCACTTACATTGAGAAATCTATACATAGAATAACCTTTTACAATTTTCACTCAAAGAATGACACTGAAATAATAATACTGATTAATTCTTAACTTAAAGGGGATAGCTTAGTATATAATGATCAAGTTCATAACGATATTTTATATCATTACTAATATTTTCGTTTGTGTTAAGAGGAACAGAATTTGGAAATTAAGTATATCTAATTCACGAAAATGTGCAAGTTGTTTATATAAACAGTCTGTTGAAGCCAATTTCAAAGTGACCTACTTTAGACCATATTGGTTTGGATGCTTTGATATAGTTTGCATTTAATATAATTACTGACGTCGTGACATATAAAATACTGTTTTCTCTCTCTTCTTCTCGTAGATTAACATAAGTGGAACTATTTTATTATATCTAACACCTTTCGCTTACTTGGCAGTAACCTCGTGTTATATATATATATATTTGGATTTAAATATATAATATGCACAATAACGAGATATGCAAGACATGCCGAAGTTGTCGGCTTAACGGTCTGAAGGAGTTGCTACAATGTTTATATTTTCTATATTACATTATTATCATAACTTATATTTCAGTAACAGCTCAAGCTCTAATTAGACTAATTAATTTAGACATTTCTCTGTCAACACTTGATAACTATGAACTCCATCGATACATCAGGACATTACCAATATGTTTATCTGGCACTAGCCAAGATTGATTAGATTGACATAAGATTAACGGCATTTAGTATTGCAATAAACTTGATATTTTAGTGTGAACTTATCTGCTCATCAGCTGTCGTATTTGCCTCGCAATTATCTCGTCAAATGCACTTCATAACATTACAAAAGTGTGTCGTGACAATTTATCCCGTAATTGAAATATGAAATCTAGTAAACATTCGTTTTAATATGTGATGAATTAAAGGGGTGCACGCAAAAAGGGCAAATTGTATTTTTTCTTGCATAACCATATTTATTATTTCGCATATAATATAATATTTATGTATAATACATCCTTAAAATGTGTACCTCTTCAGTTCTTTGAAATCGCCCACACACCAAACGCCAAAATAAGAAAAACATCTTTTCCAGACTTTGCTCAAAAAGGAAAAATGTAATCTTTGCTCTTTTCAAATGCAGTCTTTCTTTAAACATGATTGAGTGTGAAGCAACTGCTTATTTTATAACTACGTGACAAACAGCTTTCTAGGTTTGAATTTTGTTATGGAAACTGCGAGTAACAACGCTTTAATAAGAGATTATATCAAGTAAAATATATCAAGGTTAGACTATAACATGACGATGTGCGAAAGAGACACTAATTTTATAAACGTATAATTCAAGTAAAATGATAATATAATACACAAACAAGAATATAGAAATAACGTGAAGTAAAATATTCACGTGATGCGCGAACAGATGTTTGTGAATGAATACTAGTATTTCAAGTAAAAATAATAATATAATACTAAAATAAACTATAGTTAACGTAAATATTAAAATATTATCATTATGTGATGTTCGAATTGATGTTAATCATTCTCGCAGGTTATTTGGTCTGGGCATTGAACTATTTAAACTGTCTACTGCCGATAAACGCTCCTTACATTCTATTCCCTGGTACAGTTACACTGCGACACGTAACTCAGTCGTTCTTCGCATGTAAGATCACTAGAGTCAGCAACTGTATTTTACATACCGTAACTCAGTCGTTCTTCGCGTGTAGGATCACTAGAGTCAGCAACTGTATTTTACATAAAATAACAAAATATATTTGATAACACTCCAGAACTTAATATCAACATAAACGTTTGCCACGCCTTTTGAAATATTTCCTACCTCAGAACTGGAATATATAACAAACAACATCCATTTGATATATGGGTCAGGTTATATCAGCACAAATGACTGGAAAAAAGTATTATCAACATTGGATACTCTCAAATGACTCCTTTAACGCAGAAATTGAAATACATGTAGTTGAACATTTGAAACTTTCACTCTCTAGTTTATTGTTGATCATATAAATTTATATCAAATGAGAAACAACATTTTGCTGCCACCCAGATAATAGATTTACAGTCTCTGGTATTTACCCAAGTTTGACAAGCTATGACACAACTATCACTCGTGTTTTGAAACTGTCACGTCAACTCGCTGTTAACCTTCTCTAGAGTTACAGAAATTCTCTTGCCCCTGATATGTGAGATGTCGCAAGGATGGTCCTTTATAGAACTCCTGTTTTAGTGTTACGAATATAGCAACCTATAATCTGTTTATGACACGAAATAGCTCATAAAATAGTACATGTTTTATCTATCCGCACCGAGATCCCACCACCTCAGCTCCTAATAATTGAAATGTTAGTTTTGGTAGACTGGACAGTGAATATGTTGAAATGCATCGATTCGTTTTTCAACTTGATTTGGTTTGATTACGCCGCTGTATTAATAGTGCGAGTTCAAACAGGACAAAACACTCATATATATATATTAAACAATTTGACACATGACATGTCACTCAGAAATTATGATTGGTATTTTAGCATCAATTGTGGATTTGTAACAAGGCTTAACATGATTATTTCAGTATAGAAAAAACACAGAAAGGGAATTTATAATATTTCATAGTTCGCGACATTCAGCTACCATAAAATATTGTATTATTCTTAATAATAAAACAATTTGCATACATGATTTTTGAATTTAAAGTTTCATTTATAACATGCTGATGAACTCCATTAAGCTCTCCACATCAAAAGGTAAGACTCCGCCCCGCATGGTTGATAATTGACTGAAATCTTTTTCGAATTCCATTTGTTATTCTTTAAATATTTTTCAATATCTGTCATAAATTCATTTCTCCATAAAAATTAGTCATCACGCACATACTTATGGATTTCGAAGTAACTTTAAAAAGAGAGTTGCTTCTCTTTTTTTCAAGGAAATGATCCAAATTACGAAATTATACGGTCGTTCCTTGTTATCATCAAGTGCTAATCATTTACTGGTAATGCCTTAATGTGTTCAGGAGATATTTGCATGATGGTAATTTCCTACAACACAGAAAGTGTCCAGAACCATTGGAATGAGCCGGGTTCCTGAAACGCTTTATTGCAGAAAATCTGCAAGCATGTTAGCACAGTTGGGTAGAAATAACGAAAATGGGTCAACGTCTTTAAACCACTGAATTCATTCATCCTTTGTGCATGGAATCTTGGAGTCAGTTTTAAATAATTAATTTTATCTCACGCACCGAAAACCGAATTTAAAATACCAAAATAAAAATAAAGATCTTTATAAAACGAGAAATATATACCTTAAATTATACCTGCAAAGGCAGTCCAAAAATATAAATCCATGTTGAATCTTCCGAATTCAAGAACAGTCTGACCCCTCCGTGTCCAAATCACTAATACAAATAACCAGATTGAGCCTTTGAGTTTAAGAATTTATTTTTTTGCCCAAACTTCAAAAGAAAAGCCTGTGGTTTGAACAAAGCAGGTAGTGTGTGAAGCAGCCGTAATAAGGGGCGGCATCAACAGATGTGGCAATGAGAAGGCAATACTTTGTTAAATGTGTAAATTATGACACAGCCACAAAGCATCTGAAAAGCTGGAAAATTGCCTGAGAATAGGGCGACAAGAGTCGGTGACTCTGCGACACAAATTCCAACAAGCCGTGTTTTCAGCAATATGTTGCATTTATTGAAGTCCTTTCATTCAAAGCTGGAGTATGGAGCACCGGAGAGACTTATAAACGTGTCATATAGGTGTCCATCAGGTGTGAAACACGGTCTGTATTGCGCGGCTTATGTCATACAGAAGAAGCCAACCAGAAAGCACCCTAAACGACGCTTTAAATTTTACTGTTCACTTAATTCGGATAAAACAGAGAGGCCACTTCAAGGCAGGAGACGTTTCCAAATATGTCTCTGATTATGGCCACTTCATTACCTCTGAAAGTAATCTCCCCGTGCCCATGTCTCATGTCTCGTTAGGCGCACAGGACAAAGATGACGGAGTGCATCAGGAACAGAGAAACTTTTCATCCTCACGATTCTGCACCTGATGAAGGAGAGAGGAATTATTCCGAAACGCTGTGGAAATGAATGTAGAGATTGAATCTGTAGTATGACTCTTATTTCTAAATGTCAATAGTCTATCAAAAGTACAAGAATGAACACTTTAACAAACATGATGTGCCGAGTAAAGTCAATATGGACATAAATATACGTTTATTGTAAAAAAACTGAAAGACAATATTTAAGTACTGGCTAGATGTAACTGATTGCAATGTATGATGATATTTACGTTCAATCAGTATATTTTTATGTACTCAATATCAGCTGAAATTCGGTACAGTCTTCGCCATAATATTGTTGCCAACACGTTACAAGCGGTTGTCAGTTATAAAGCTTAGTTCAAAATTTGATAGATTGGAGATAGTGAAAGTCAAATACAGAATGAAAAATACAGAAGCAAACCAAGTCTAAAGTTAAACAATATAGAGAGAAAACCTGGGATAACATCAGATAAATAGATAAATAATCTCCAAGGGGTAATGCAACAAGGTGTTAAGCGCATTTTTGAATTACCGGACCCGAATGAAGTTATTGTTACTATTATGATGGAAGTAGGTCACTGTATCATGTAAAACGTTTTGTTTTATTTGTTCAGTTAATGAGTAATCTAAAAAAGCATATGTTAGTACTATCTAATCTTTTTAAAATTGTGTACAAATTTTAAAGTCCATTTTCACGAAATTAGAATAAATACACTTAGCACCTTCTTGCGTTATCGCATGGATATGCGGTGGATAAACGGATACATATAATTGCGATGGAACACATATACACGATGTGAAATCTAAATGAAAAACAAGATTATGAACTGGTGAGAAGTCAAGACAAACACAAACAGAGAAGTCTTACCTTCTAACTATTAGGTATATAACTGAAGCAATTTGAAAGTAGAAAGGAACGTGCAGAACTCGTAAATCTTACTCTAGTGTTTGTGATTGTCACTTTTGATTTATTGAAATATAAAGAAAATCACGTTGTGCCTTTAAAAGTCAAATTAATGGTTTCTTTTCTATCACAGTATATTTCTCTCAAAATCCTCTTGCACAATGTATAGTTTTCCATTAGAGATGAAATTTCATGTAAACTTTTAAAACTTATTTTTTCAATTTGTATGATTTTGGTCCCAGCACAACTTAATTAGGGAAGGTACATGAAAAAGTGTGTACGGTTCAGTAAGATATAGTTTTTTATGCTAATAAAAAGTTTCCAGTGAGTACTAGTTCATAGGATTTTGCATTTTTCAGTGGCAACATCTCTCGTGCCGTGGTATGCTTCAGTTCTTATGGGTAGGGCAATGATGATTTGGGGTAATCTTGGATGAAATATGTGGGCATGTGTTAGACAAACTCCACATTATTGGTGTCTTAATCGGATTAGTCATATCCGCCTTCGATTAACCTTTGTCATAACCAGAGGCCTCATGTCCTTAATTCAATCTCTACTTTAGTTAGACTACTATGGTCGGATTATCATGGATCCATAGTTTAATGTCGGAGTCAAATTTCTGGAAAATACCTAGATGAAAGATAGGTCTGATTACGAAATTTCTCGTCATAATGTCCATAGTTTTACGAAACGTGACAACGAAAGGGTAACAAAATGATCTGTCAAGATATGGGTTCAATCGTAACTATCAATCAAAGATGGCGGAATTACCGCTTCCGGCGATAATGCTTTGAGATCGCTAGTTCGGTGTTACGAGGAAAGAAATCTAAGTAAGGAATCATGAAATTAGGAAATTTTCGGCTTGGCTGAATTCGGAATTTAGTAACCCGAGGGTGCAATTTCACACTCGCCTCTATTTCTGCTTCATCGGGCGACCGATGGCTCTCGCGAGTGCGCGGACAGCACGAGAAGGGGCGAGAAGTGTCCCGCCTCGGCGTTGGTCACTTAACGGTGAAGGAAAGTGTGAAATTTGTGATCAGGAAGCATGCACTTAGAGAAATGAAAAGAAACCCCGATATGTTCAAGTTTGACGCCAACCAGGCTGTCTTTCGCATCACTTGATCGCAATATCTCTCCCGTCGGAAATAACTCAGGGGCAAGGATTCGAAGACAAGCGACAGCTTCGCGCCATCATGTTAAAGCCCCGAGGACAAGAATGGGTGATAGTCAATTCCTCGACCTGACACAAGACCACATTTTTCATTTTTCTTGTCTCGAGGCACCACCGACTTGCGCATTACTTTCGTTTTAGCATAGACCCCTCTAAGCGTGTCGTGTGCAAAACAAGATGCGGTAGGCAATGACTTCAGAGCACGAACACGACTAAGAACCGCTTCATTAACTTTAATATTTGATTTACATCGATTTACGACAATTTATTGTTTAGTGCAGATGACACGAATAATTCGGTCAGAGTCTAGCAGGAGCTTCGAGTTCTCAAAATCGTCTCCGAGCTTTGATAAATTGGTAATTAACTGTAACAATAATGGCGTAAAACGTGCACAAACTATCCCGTAATTCTGAATTTATTGTTGAAAAATTCGAATGTGTGTGTGTGTGGGGGGCGCTGGAATATGTTATGGCATACTCTTTTTAAAAAAATTTTTTTTATCTCATGTAATCTATTTTTTCTTTAAGAATTGTCGACAAACTATATATTTTAAAAATATTTTTATGAGGGCACGTTTGATTTTGTATGTGATTACAGGAATACAAAATGTAGTTAAAAAGGGGTGTATAAAGTTATACATTTTCATGATTGTGAACGATTTCTTTTCATAATAATAAACTGAAAAATATATAAACGTATATATCTCTGCAAGCTATTAATCTTTTTACTTTTGACTAAAGAAGCAATCTATTTATTTTGTTACAAAATTGTTTGTAAACCATTTAGTTTCAAACTCTTCCTGATCCCCTCGTAATCAAAGGAATTAGTTTAGTTTTAATACAAATATGCTATAAACAGTTTGTTTATAAGAAAACCACATGCGTCACACTGGCTATGATAAACGTGGGTTAAACACATGTGTCACGCTGTTTTTGATAGATGGGGGTAAACACATGTATTTGAGAACTGACCAACAAATGTGGCAAAACACGTACTGGTTTCTCGCTGTTGTCTAGAAACGTTACAAAAGCAACGCTTATATTGTCATTTAAAGAAAATGTGTCAGCAGTATATAATAGATACGATAGGAATTCATCCGCTCTTTAAATGTCCTTATAGTGGTATTTATGAAACACTTAATTCTCAATAGAATATATGAAATTTAGATACATTAAGACGAGTGAATAGAAACATGGTGTATAGAAATTGCAGGTGCGAGATAAATATAAGAAAGAAGGTGACTGGTATAAATGACTTATTGCGGTCTTGTTTCGTCGCCATCTTCTACTGGTATTCATAGATTCTCCTCACATCATTTCCTCTCTACACTAATCGCCCCGAACTTTCTACAAGAGGCTCGGTCTGATGAGCCATAAACTACGAGAAAGGATACCCGCTAAAAAATTCTTCCAACTGTTATGGGCAAACAATGACGTTGCAATATCACTTCCAAATGTGTTGACATCTTCTGGTGTATCAGGCTTTCATTCACTTTCTTCATATTTCGTGACAAATTTGGCCATAAGGTACGGCTCTGTGTTTTCTTTAGAGCAAATATGAGGACATTTGCTTGATCAGGAATAAAATTGCATGTCCCATGCTGAGAAAGAAAATAACACGTTGGGAAGCGAACAATTTTCATCCCCACGGGGCTCTTCCGCGAAGCCAAGCGGAAAGATATACCAAATAGCCAGCAAGAAATTAGATAAGAAGGCCGTTTTTGAATCCCCTGCTCGAGGCTCTAACGGAGGGACGGTATCAGTTTCACATCTCTACGGGGTAGTATTTTTCTAGCATAAAACAGCTCTGCCAGAACATCGTGTTCTGCTGTCAGCTGGGTGCGTATTTCATTTGACAATTAATTGAGGTTTTATCTTCAATGTTTTCGCACCCGAGGTTTAACAAATCTTCGGTATAAACCGGCTTTCTTGTCGAAGTGTTCAACACAGCGTGGTTGATGCAACATGACAAGCAAATTAACCCAATAGATAGATACATACAGCGAACAGAAGGGAGCAGTTATTGGCATAATGAGACAGCCTTGACAGACACCGACTCGCGAGGCAGCGTTCACATGAAATAATAAACCCTCCCCAGCCTATCTGGACCAGGACCTGCTGGCGATGGACTGGCTCTACAATAGCATTAGACAATCCGATCTTATATCTACTAATTCTCGTGTACTCCGCCATGATGGCCTCCAGCACAGGAGAAGATGAAAGACTCACAGAGAATACGGGTAATTAAGGCAATTACAGGTACAGAAGGCTGCTTGAGTCATGGGGTATAGTACCAGAAGACTGTGTTCCCACTGTGGGAATACCTGTCCCAAGAACAAACCCAGTTTCTGTGTTTAGATAACAAATATCAATCTTATACCCACAGGTACAACCTGTCAACTGACAAGTCAACCTTTCGTCAGAAATAATATCAATGTCACTCTTATACATCACTGGGGTTGTTTTGTGTGCACTGCGACGACGACCTCTTGATCTCTTCTCGTCGGAAGCTGAGATAGATTGAACTCAGATATACATAACATGTGACTCCTTCAAGGATGAACAGTTGCAGCTTTAAAACTAAAATTTATACAGTGTGCTGGACATGAGTAGAGAAGTCTGAACTTTAAACTCAACCTGAAACAAAGCCCGATGATCGTAATAATATGATAGTCAGAGTTGATTGTCATTTATCTTCAGTGGAAGACATGTGCACATTCCTTTATGCAAATTGAAACCAGTCTTTGTAAAGTGATATCCGACAGAAACTATATCAAGACTTTCAAATACGATTAAAGAAAAACAACATGCTAGCTATGCAAGAGATATGTTTCAAGAGAGTGTTGTTCTGAACCAAATGAAACCCCTCAAAAGTCAGAATGTTTTTTAGGACAGTGACACAGATACACGAGTTGGTGAAGGTTGTAATAATGTTTGTCTGTAACGTTTCTTGTTAACGTCAGTATACATAATACGTGTTTCAACTTTTGTATCACATAGGTTTGGTTTAAAATATATCAGAGCAAATCAGGTTTAGATGTTTTCCGATATGGGAATCTGGTTGTCCGGGAACATGTAAGTAAACACAGTTTCAGGGTCTTGCATCTACAAAGACTTTGGGCCAGACATTAGTTAGTCTTGGAAACATCTCAGGTGATTCAGTGGTCAAGTGCTTGTTATACTGAAGAAAAACCAAAGCGAGAAATCGTGTAGAAAAGTAGAATAACTGAAATAGTTTATGTATTTGTTTTCACTCAGCAATAGATATCATAGATATTTTCACTTTTAAAGTTTGAATTAGGGTAGAATCTCTGCCTTAGAAAGCGATCACCTGGTGATCACCAACGCATTGTCAGTACTAAATTAAGACTGACTGAGGAATTGAAACTTGTATTCGTTGCATACAAACAGTTTGTTATAGATTTCACATTTTGCATTGGCGTATAAGAAATTCCTAATGAATACAACACTACCCTTTCTTTGTACACGTATATTTACCATCAGTCAAAGAGAAGTTACTCGGCTTTTCGTTCTCATCTGAGTGATGTTCTGGCCCGTCGATCAGCGTGTAGGGGGAACATTTTCAAAACAAATGAAACATATAAATGTTATGGACCATTATGGTTAGATGCAGAGTCCACATTTATAAAGTGAACACTTTTCAATAAAGTATAAGAACTGTGCATAACTACACTGTTTTCTATGAGGATTCGTATCGTACAGTTTAGAATTTTTAATTCGCTTGTTTTATTTTGTATTAACATGGAGAAGTGAGTAGGCCACTGCGATCTGATGCGAATTCGTTTGTACATCTGCATATGGGTAGCTACATGTCTGCATTAAGAGCGAGTCCCAATTTGTTTCAGAGTTGGATACGCGCTCCCGAACGCGAAATAGGTCTGGTGCTGTGTGAAATAAATAACATAATTATTAATCATACATTGTAAAAGCATATGTCTAATTAAATAACGCCGCATTCCCTTAGTCCCGGCAGATGCACACGAATTTATGTTCTACTTTCAAATAGCCAGCCGCAACCTTTCTCTGAGGGTTTTCTAAAGAATGTTCCGTCGATAACCCGAATGTCTCTGAAAATGAGACGGCTGCATTTATTTCCAAGTGAAACGTTTCTGAAGATCTAGATTGACGCAAATGTTTAAGTTTCTGTCGAAAAGTTCGGAATGATTTTATATTTAGTTTGGCGCCCTGGGTCTTAAAAGAAATATGAATACTAGTATTCAAGAGGTTGTAAAACAGACAAACATGCTATATCGTGTATGCATTAGTTGTGGTATGTACATAATCGTACGTATATTTCTCGCTATATCGTTTATGCATTAGTCGTGGTATGTACATAACCGTATGTATATTTCATGCTATATCGTGTATGCATTAGTTGTGGTATGTAAATAACCGTATGTATATTTCTCGCTATATCGTTTATGCATTAGTTATGGTATGTACATAACCGTATGTATATTTCTCGCAATATCGTTTGTGCATTAGTTGTGGTATGTACATGACCGTATGCATATTTCTCGCTATATCGTTTATGCATTAGTTGTGGTATGTACATGACCGTATGTATATTTCATGCTATATCGTTTATGCATTAGTTGTGGTATGTATATAACCGTATGTATATTTCTCGCTTCAACAGCTGTTTAAGGGAAAGAAAACATTGAGTTTGATCAAGTATTCAACTTTAATTAAGATTTGACAAGTTCAAAGTATTCAAAGAGTTCAATTCATTTTTATATGGATCATTGTGCAACATAAACTATCTTAAAGGAGGATAGTTTTGATGGATTAATATTACTGCGGCTTTTCAGGACTGCGATAAAGGTTTCATTATTAAAACTTTAATATAGGGTGTTTTTGACTGTTTAGTTTAGGGACAGCCCAATCGACAGAGTTCCCGCCAAGTTTCAGGACTTTACAACTACCGAAAGGGGGTTTCCGCATTATGTGTATTCGCTAGTCGTGTAACACAATGAGCTGTCTAATTATGGAATCACTACTGGTTTGTCAGTACGTTCCCAGCAGGTTTCACTGCATCAAATCATCCAGCTGCCAAATGGTGATAGTGCTTTTCTCTATCATAATCAGCTCACCAAGGTAACAAACCTGCAGTTGTAAGATGACCAAGGTAACCTTGCAGATTTATTATTTTGTTAATAATAAAACTAGGGAAAAAAACACATTTTAGTGCGGTTAGTGCAAAATGTGTAATCAAGTCCATTGTCATACTAAAAGATTTAACAGTTTAACAAGTTAAATATGAAAACGGAAATGACGTAAACTTTTGTCAGCTGACATCCTGTGAATTCAAATATTCTCACCGTATTATCATTTACCCTAAGCATATTGAAACCCTCCTGGAGCTTCGTGTATTTGACATGGATCTTATTGAAATTTCCACCACCTCATATTGTACCTGCCACGTTTACGACACGAAGGAAGCTTAATCCTTAATTCCTTTCCGACCGAGGTAACAAAACTAAGGGGCGGTTTGGACACTGGCGAGGGGTCATTTATTGTAATAGTGACCAGAGCTGGGCGGACTGCCCCTTAAAAGGTTGTCGGTTATTACTGTTGTGTCCGCTAGGGGGCGGTACCGGCATGTCAAGGCTGACAGACTAGGGGGAGATAACCTGTGATTATCTCCCCTTGGCGCCTCGTTACTGAACGTCTCACGACCTAAAACAGCACCATTGAAGAATAATACTGGGATAATGTCTTGTTGGAGATAGACAAGTCTAACAACCTCATTTCCCTTTTATTATTATTTATCCCTGAATAATTCAACAATACAAACAATTTTAGTCCACGTTTCTATTAATTCTGAAACAAAATCGATGATCACTTTTCTTGTGAACTCTTGTTAAATTTAAAACGCTATTGGAGATTTTAACTAATAAGTGGCAATTTTAGACCAAATATTGCCGGCCTTCTTTATGAATTACTCGAATTACGGACTACATGTACCCCTCTTCCTCTCTCTGCCAAAAAGCGTTTCATAAGCAGGTTTCACCTCCTCAAATCATCAAATTCTCCTGCAACAAACTGACCGTGTCCGAAACTGACGAGACACACATATGCACATGCGTGAACTTGATTCTTACAAGATCCATATCCTCATTCTACTTGGAGAGATGTGAACTTATACCGGATCAAATCTCATAGTAATGTGATTATCAGTCATTAAGAATTTAAACATAATTTCAAAAATTGTATAACGCAATTGCATAAGAAAGTTTTATGCTGATTAAAATGTGACAAATTGAAAATTATCACTTGCAATAGGCAGACAGATGCAAGAGTGACGTTAATTCTGAATTCAGTTGTTAGTTGTTCTAAATTAGACCCCGAATGTACGACGTATCCAAGTCCAACAACGTGAATTCTTTTTAATTGTTCCAGTTGACTTGCTGCATAGGCCCCAATGTCGCCCGAAAGAGTCCTGGTCCCGTATCAAACGTGACAGTAATGAGGATATGAAGAGAAAATGTCAGCTTTTTCTCAAACAGCCTTTTTCACACAAACGCGTTTTCATTTCTACTGACGAATGATGTGGATGAAAGAGACGGGGTTGCTAAAACATGCCACGGTCTGTGCGCCTGACTGATTGCATCAGGATGATTTTCGGATAATCTGGAAAATAATTCCCCCACCTCCAGTTCGTATAAGCATTTTTACAGCTCGCTTCTCTGTTTAACTAAGTTTGGAGCGCGATCTTTCTCTCATTTAACACTTGCAATGCAATTATTATGTTACTAGGAATATCTGGCCCTGTAATTTCTCTTGAAGTCAACATTGATTTGCAGTAAATAAGAAACAGGGAGAGCGTCGCTGGATTCTTGATCGACAGACATAACCATGTTTGCTCCCACTGACAAGAAATCTATTTTCGGTTGTACGATTAAGTTCGGTTTTTGTATGTACCCTGTCACTTAAGCCGATTCTGTGTGGGAGGATTTTCTGGAAGGGGAATAGAAAAGAAATATCGAAACCAGGAACTTCTATCTGTATAAAGTAACGTGCACGTCACACCATCCGTCATTTGTTGTATTCAGCGTGTGCATGCAACAAATGTCGAATGTTAGACGTTCATCAGTATCGGCAGCCTACATCAGCAGCCTGTATACTTGCGGTCCGGTTTGACCCAACCAACATTTTATGACATCATTAGATAGTTTCTCGCCAAATTTTGTACATTGTGCCAACATTTTCAATGATCTTATTTCTAAATGCATTTCTGAAGAGACAGCAATAGGGACTGAACATACTGCTTATACGTATTCTTTTATAAGAGATGTCTTCAAAAAGTTCGTAGAGTAAATAGGTATAATGACTCAAAACTACACATAGAATTTAGATTTTTTTTGCAAGAAGCTCAACTCCCACTAACTTGTCATAACGTGTATGAACACGAACTCCGATGAAATCATCGATTTCTTTCGAAAATGTGCTCATAAACGATTCCTAAAACATCGATGATTACACCTTCCTCCCAGTAAAGCTTTCATAAGAATTTGTTTATTCCCGCGTCAGCGTTAACAGAATTCATGTTGCTTTCATGCGATTCTTTTCAAACTGATATTTCTTCCTTTCTAATTAATTTGTGTTCATACACATTGTGAGAGTTCAGTTTTTTGCAAAGAAAATTCAAATTCAATCTGTAGTTTTTCATGATGCTCATTCTCAACACCTGTTTGAAGACCTCCTCGTATGTTCGAAACGTAAATAACTCAAACTTAGAACCAATTTTATTTTTAAACATATAAGGTAGAGAAAGCCTTCTAATGTAAAGATGTAGGCACGTACACTGAAACTACACATTTATTCGTACCAGTGTTTTATCAATGTTTTTTGAAGGACGTGAAAACTACTTCATATTTTCAGCAACGGTTACATTCCCGGGCACATTCAACGATAAACATGAGGTAAACGGTGCCAGGATAAACTTTGAAATTAAAATAAATATATTAAACTGTATGGTTTGCACCCATGTTCGACCTATTAATTTCAGTCACAATGAAATGAAGTATTTATTGACAAACTTCTGTTTGGTGACATAGTGAGCCAAGACGGAATTAATGTTGATAGTTGATTGCGTATAGTAGAACTGTAAACTAACGTTTAACACAATTACATGTATGTACTCAGAAGTATACAGAGAGCACACGAGTACAAGGATCTAAAGACCACTTTGTTTATCAGGGACAAATACAACGAAACCATCCGGGCTGGGAAAAAGGTTGACAGTCGTGACACAAACATTCACCATAAAATTCCTTTCTGAAGACGTCCTTACAAATTAAATGTGCCGCCGCTCTGCCGACCTTAAACTACAGTGAACATTCCCTCTAGAACTCTCAAGACCCTGAATTCTGGTATTGGTGGTCGTAATAAGATCAGAGAAGGATGGCAGAGTTTCTCGGGTCGGGCCGGGAGAAAACCTAATTGAATTAAGTCGTTGAGAGAGGGACCGGGGAAATTAAAGCATTTTAGACGGGCGACTCGGATGTAAAGACATAGAGGAAGCGAAATGATGCCTTGTGACGCCGGGCGGTGTGGGTTTCATTTTGTTTTTGCCCATGACATCAACGTTCCACTCAATTTAATAAGAATAAGTGGAAGTGCGGTCACCAGTGTCATTTGAACTCAGCAACGTTGCTCCCTCGTTCTATAAATCAAGGTTCGTGGACTCCAAATAGGCCGATGCACGGAATTTATGAAATCTTCTCTGCAATTGTCGCTTTGGTGTAAAATTGATGAAATGACGTTTTATTGCGAGATTCAATGACGCTCTCCGTTAGGCTTGTCAATGGCTATTTGCGCCTGGATGACCGCGCGGAGAAAGTGATGGGAATTGAAAAAGTTTGAGTGACGCTTCGACATTTGTTAACACGAATTCGGCGATATAGTACACGCTCTTGAAAACAGAGTGCACGTCGGTCGCTCCCCGATGTCCCTGGCT
Source organism: Diodora aspera (assembly GCA_031471655.1). Classification (NCBI taxonomy): domain Eukaryota; kingdom Metazoa; phylum Mollusca; class Gastropoda; order Lepetellida; family Fissurellidae; genus Diodora; species Diodora aspera. Next base: position 19,042 of record JAUELE010024420.1, read on the forward strand.
GGTGGTCAGGCGCGCTCGCTGGTCGACACAGTGCGGTGTTCACATCGTACATTACCATCGAGACAGCCTGGAACACGTTTTATTGTCATGGAATAAAACCCGCGATCAAAGGTTGATGGCATATTTTATCATCTGAAGATCCACTTTGGGATCTGTAAAACCATTCGACGAGATCATCGCTTCATGTGAAGTCAGTTTAGGATTACACCTACTAAAATATATTTATTTCCCAGCGACGTATTAGTGCCAAGAACTTTCAGAGAGAGAGAGAGAGAGAGAGAGAGAGAGACAGAGAGACAGAGAGAGAGAGAGAGAAAGAGAGAGAGAGAAAGAGAGAGAGAGACAGAGAGGGAGATAGAGAAAGAGAGAGAGAGAGAGACAGAGAGAGAGAGAGAGAGAGAAAGAGAGAGAGAGACACACACACAGAGAGTTACATAAGACTTATTCCATACTTTCTGCTGGAAAGGCATAAAGGAACGGTAGTTGGAAACATTGTCAAATAAAATATCATCTCAAGTGTTCCACGTCAATTACAAGAGGCTATCCGGACGCATGGACACACCAAATACTGACAGTTCGTGTGCTTCATAGCTGACTAAATTATGCAAGACATTTACAATGCACTGTGAGTAAAACATAATACATGTTACTCATTTGTACCTTTATTTTCGTACTTATTTTCATCAGTATACTTTCTAAAGCCCCATACCTCAATGATACAGTGATGTCAGTAGCCATGTGACGAGGAAAGGAGATAATGAAGTCACAGAAAGGATTCAGTGTAGTATTTAAGATACTACTAACTCTTTGTTTTTTTAAAATGAATAAAAAATACCGATGTCGAACACGCCTCCCCCGCGAACGCCCCTTGTATCTGGTAATAAAAGACAATCAACACGAATAAGAATCGATATGTTTAAAAAAAATATTTATTAACTTTTGACTTCGTAATGAAGCTGTTTGTTTCCTTATTCGTCCTACACTCATGCCTGTGTGTTGGCTCTTGTGATCCGGCGCTTCAATCAGCAAAAATATACTTTCATAAAGTACGAAATGTAACACTATTACGATGACCGTCATAGTGAGAGCAACCATTGAGGTATTCATGGCCTGTCAAACAATCTTTGTACATAGTTTGTAGAATAGACCGATATGTTGAACCTTTCAAGAAACAATAATAAAAAAGGAACTCGCGGCAAACCTGCCTTTCATAACCTCTTGAGAACTGATAAATGAAGTACGCCCTGCCCCTGTCATTTGCAATGTGCACTGCACGTGCAGGCTGTTGACTTGACGGTTCTAACCTAATCTGCGGCTAAATCCGATACAGTAACTAAATTTGCAGGCGATTTTGTTAAAGATAGTTACAATTCGACCATGAAGACACAATTTCCGGTGGTCCGTTGAAGCTGCGCAGCGTCTGTGGCTTTGTATTCTACTTCCGGCTGAATAGCATCCTGTCAGATGACAAAAAACATGTATTACTGGAGTTTGTTGAAATCACTGACAGCTATCAAAATAAAATCAGTTGGTGTGAAACCTAAATGAAATTTGTTTCAATCGGAGCTTGAGTTTTCTATCCACGTTCAGCAACGTCCGCACGTTTTCAAATGTTTGTTCGGATTTCAGTGCTTATCGTAGGCTATATTGTCATTGCCACTTTCTGACCATTTCACTTTCATGTCTTTAATAAGACCACAATTTAGTCAGCAGCTACAATAAACGGCCTAGATGAACTAAATTTTATATCAAGTGAATTTATAGTTCAACTGCATATATAGGAACTGCTTGCAACACTGCATAAAGGAACCTTTGAATCATGAAAGGTATTGAAACCTATCGTTAAAAATTGAAAATAATTAAGAATCAATCGTAAAATGTACTGCCGAGTGAAATGTTAAAACACTTACTTATTATTGTTATCATCATCGTTATATGAATCCTAACAGGAATCTAACAATAACCGCACGGACGCAGTCACATAAGAGAAAAAACAAAATCCATCGAATTACATAGTCCAGTATACACAATAATTTCATATATCGTCATGCTATTTCATAACAGAGATACTACTCTCTTGAAAACAACGTTTTTCTTTCTGAACTTAAAAAATTAATGTTAGACAATGCCTGAATTGATCAGGTCGCTGTCAAATGTTACTTTTTTATGTTTTACAATATTTAAAAAAATTTAAAATGTCTTGACTTTTCTTTGATCTGAATTTGAAATGTTAAAATCGTGACACGGAGTCGATGCAGGTTTTCATTTTTAAACGTCTTGGTTTGAAATTTCGTTTTTTAAACGCCACAGCATCCACTTGAAGAAGATATTTAGGAGGAAATGAAACGTTTCCCTGTGGATAATTCTCTGTTTGTGCTGATAGATAGAATAACTACCGCGTGAAGTTAATTCACCATGAACATTTATTTTCGTTTTACAACCAATTTAGCGCCCATAATGCCTTGCAAATGGCTGTAATGTTGTATAGAGTGCAGTCAACCATCTATGGAAAGTTAACATTACTATGGAGTTTAATTCTCTCAGCATTTTAAGTATATGTTGTTGGTGATGAGAGTCTGAACACTTAGATTACATGAAGGCAATTAGTACTTAAAGAGATTCATTTAACAAAAAACAGCCTTGGACCTTGTGTAACCGCTTGCAGTCTGACAATTTCAAACGGCAAACGAGCAATTAGATATTATTTTACAGATGTTAGAGATTGAGAGAGAACTGTAACGTCACATCCGAGTATAAATGTGATGTCATGTTGTGAAAACAATGAGGAATGCCACAAAGAGAAGATCCATTTGGCCAATGATATACACCATATCGAAACTTAAAACGTTTTTAAATGACTGATTGTAGTAATATGCAACAAGTACATTTTTATTGGCATACTTTGGATGTGGGAAGGTGGCAAATGCAGCGATTCCTCTGGAAGTTGGTTTCTGTATTGTTTAGGAGTTTGGGCACATATTCTGATCAAAAGAATTGCTCGGCGTATCTCTGCTAGCGATAATAGAAGTTGGTTTCTATTTCGTTTTACGAATAAAAACAATTTAAAGTGTTGGATCGATGAATATAAATGAGATTGGACCTACTATTGTGAAATGCATGTTTAATGTGCTCAGAATACACATGCATCGTGTTTTCCTTTAAAAAGTGGAAGGGGAGAACTAATGCGAGAGAAAGGGGTATACATCCCCTCCCTCTTGCTCTTTGATGAAATGTTGGTATTCTTCACCCATAATGCAACACTGAAATTGAACACAAAACTGATCCTGATCCCCCAGGTCTTTGAAGAGCTCTTCGTATTCTTCACCCACAATTCAACACTACAACTGAACACAAAACTTCCGGTGATATTATCGTCTACTTAGTGTTACTTTGAACAGTAAACAAACAAACACTAGCTATAACCAGATTAGCATTAAGTACTTAGAGAACACTTTTGTTGTCAATATACTTCAAAGAGTTATTTGTTAAGATGAAATGGGTCTGATAGGGATAATCTTATTGGTAACTTAATTCATTCTAACAATATTATTATTGTTCCCATGAAATACACGTTGAACGGCGTTTTTGTGTTCATTTAAGAGTACGAATCAAGAAAAACACATATGTTTAATCAATACCATGCTTATATGCTTCACAAACGTTGTAATTATCCTATAAAACGGGATGAATGTAGACTGTAGTCTACTTCCGCATCGTTAGATTAAGATTAGGTGACTACGTTTCCTTCCAGTCTGGGAACATAAGATAACCCTGTTCAAGACGTAGATTTGTATCCGTGGCTAACCTTGACAACCAATGTGTTTCTACACCCTTCTATATTTCACTTATTTAGGTCGTTAGTTTGGATGAGTTTTCTATCCTTGTACTTTTTAATTAGGGTCGTCCAGGTAACAACTCTCAGTGGCTTATTTTTTGTGTGTCAACCAATCATTTCTCTGGTGTACAAAAGCAAAATTCATAAGCACCTTTCCTAATTGTATCTGTATTTTAAACCAGACTTCATCTATGTGAATGAAGATGATGTATATTGACATTCTGTGTGTTTTCCTTCCATGGTGGCACAGTTTTCTCTGGCTCGCGAAGTCCTTCGAATCCCTTGCTTTCCCAAAGATGGTTTTATTGCATTTGGTAAAACGTGATCCAATAGAAACGAGACCATCGATGGCATTTGGCACCTATTTGACATCTGCACGATTGTCTGTGTTGTGTGCTAGAGCAATATGTGGTTGTTATTTGTCAGCAGATAAATTTGTGCATGTAATAATTGCTAAATTGTAGAGATTAGGATTAATACATCTGCAAGGCTGCCATGATGGTTCTCTTGAGAGAAAAGTAGAATTGTCAACAATTTTCCCAACAGTTGGTATTTTGATAGAGGATTAAAGTAAAGTAAACATGGTCCGTTCTGTTATTTTATCGAATTTCATGGATAAAATATTGACATTACTGAAAACAGCTACATGTCGTGTTAGATATCGATGCAATCTGTCGTTTCCGCCGTAGTCAAAGGAATTGTGAATGTATTTTACTGATTTTGAAGAAAATAATAATATGGAATACGCGAATAAAATGGAAAAAAAGAAACCCAAATTTAAAGAAAATTAATTTGTGAAAAAGACTTATATTAAATAAAAGATAGATGCCAGTATACAGTAAATCTGTGTCAAAACATCCACAAGTTACTGGTAACTTATCTACAATTGACCAACATATCTAAATGCCAATCGAAAGCTTAAGAATTGCCAAGAAATCAAACTATGCTCATTGGTCGATTGGGCAACAGCAGAGACAAACACAAATTGTTTTGTTTGCTTCTTCTGAAGCCTCTATTGTGCAGTTTTTTTCAGACAAGAAGGTGACCCTCCCAAGTCTGACGGTACCTGCACACTTATGCCCAAAGCTTTGTCTTCTCAATTCCAAATATATTTTGCTGACACGTAGTTATTGAATACATTTAAGACAAACTTACATCACATCACATACATGTACCTCTGTTGGACCATTCACACATCACAAATTTAACACAGAGTAAATATTTTACTAAAACGTATTTTATTAATGACACAACTTGTGTTATACAGTTTAGACGTGTGAGAAATATTATGTCCTCTTATTTATATACATAATCCATCCATAGCGAACAGCAAAATAATCGTAAACAGCCTCCAAATATTTTCAAACTAAGTCTCAATTAAACCAGTTTATTGCTGCCGTGAAGACAGGAATTAATTCTACATACTCTAATGACTGATGATAAAAGGAATATAAAATTAACGTTACCCTCCCAACAAATTTACAGTTGGAATAAAAACATTCATTTGACTAACTGGAAGTAAATAAAACCCCAATAAACAAACTTGTGCTTAGATTTAGTGTTGTTTTATGGCCGCTAACCTGACCCTGTTTGTCACTTCGGGCAAGTACCAATAATACTTGAAACTTTCATAAACATAATAATTATGATCCAGAAATAATTGTAAAGTCCATCCGAAGCCTTTTACAGTTAGTAGAAGCAATAAATGTCTTTGGGGAAATACTACATCTTGCAGCCAATTACCACCGGACTGACCTAAAGGGGTAAGTGCGCATGCTCTGTTTGAGAAGCAAATGATGGCTTTCTACCTCAAAAGCAAAGCTAAAGATAATTCAAATACTTCAAATGCGATAGCTCTGTTTTTATATTTATTGAAAAATAATTTTGACGTAAACTCGAATAACGTTCATATTTTGAAATAATGAATCAAAGAATTAAATCGGATTCACACAATATCATCTAGAAAAATGCCCGTCATTAATATTGTGTCTTAAAGTATTTGTGACTACTAATTAGAATTAATAATTTATAATGAAATACTGAGATGATAGGTGATTTCACAGTAGGCACACAGTAGTACCATTAACAATTTAGACTATTTTAAACTTATTTTCCATTTTAATCAATTAGTTTAAATAATACTAATAGTAACTCCTTAGATTTTCCGGAAGTGACGTTGTTCCGTATCCCCGTGCTTGCCGAAGAGTACCCAAAACAGAGATATGTTGTTTTCACTTATCTTTCTGTAGACCACATACATTTTGCACGTCATGTTGCACATAGCCGTTATGACTTCAGAGTTTAAATTAGGGGTGAGTGTGAAATGATCACTCTGACACTGAACGCTGTGGATCTATTGCGGTTGATTAGAGAAGGATCGCCGTTTGGTCCAGTTTCAGCTCTATGTGATGCTGTTTTTTGATCATTGTGACTGATGATACATCACGCTGCGGTGTGCGAGTGTAATGGGTTGATTTTTAAAAATAAAACTTAGATTCAATCATAGATGCAATCTCAAATATCTTTATCCACACCTCTCCCCATACTGTTGATTCACACACGCTTAGTTGTTGGATGAAACTTTCCGGACCACTTTAAAACAGCTCACTTACACTCGAGAGATGCAATCTTGCAAGTGGCTGTTTACAAATGTACCGATCTCTCATTCTCAGCTTCAATCAATACTGTATCTGACTTCTCGCCGCCATATATGTGCACTTTATCTGTCTCAGGGTGGTATGAAGGACACATTGCAGGGGGGGACACGGGAGTTTAGGTTGGGATGGGGGAGGGGGTGGGGGGGGGTAAGTGTAATTTTTATTGAGGGCCAAGGACGAGATCACTGGCTACAGACACTTTGATGCCCCATTTAAAGCAAGCGAGCAATAAGTAAGTAAGTAAGTAAAGAGAATAATATATATATATATAAATATATAAATATATATATATATAATAATAATAATAGATAAAGAAGTAAGTAAGTAAGTAAGTAAGTAAGTAAGTAAGTAAGTAAGTAAGTAAGTAAGTAAGAAAGAAAGAAAGAAAGAAAGAAAGAAAGAAAGAAAGAAAGAAAGAAAGAAAGAAAGAAAGAAAGAAAGTAAGTAAGAAAGTAAGAAAGAGAAAGAAAGAAAGAAAGAAATTGAACGATTAACAAGCTTTATCCTTATGCGT
>JAUELE010024532.1:1481-16406 GCA_031471655.1 Diodora aspera
AAAGGGACAACACAGGATCGATAGTAAGAAAGAGAAAGCAAAAGATCCCCATTTTAGTAGCCTTGTACGGCAAGCATTGGGTTACTGAGGCCCTATTCTATCTAATTGACACCATGCCACTCCCCGGAAGCCCCACGAGGTATTCCTCATAAAACCTTCGATATATTTTGACTATAGGATTTAGGGCCAGTCAAAGTGTACCAAGGGTACCGTCATGTAGTAAGTGAGTGATTTTAGATTCTACGTGTTGTTTTTCGCAATCTCTCGGCCACATCACCATGGCATAACTAATGCCACGTTGATGTGAGGCTCCAATCTCCCGGTTGAAAGAGATGTACCCGGGCAGGACCCGAACCATGATTGCCAAGGGCTCAAGCACTGGACTGACAAACTAACAGCTGTGTCATCCCATGCTCCTCTATCATGTAATACCCAGTTGGAGAAAGACCTCCACATACCTAAATTCATCCTCGAAATCCAGGGTATAATTAACTCCTGTCTCCATCCGTCAAATGCCTCGGCGTTATGTGTTTAAATGTATCAAGAGTTACTTCTCGTGCAGTTATGCGACATTTTGTTTGGTGTCTGTATTTAGCATTTTGGGACTTTTAATTCTCGCAAAACGATCGTCTTGAATAGGAGTCCAGGTATTTGACAGATGGAGACAGGAGTTAATTATACCCTGGATTTCGATGTTGACGTAAATTATCAGAGCATTTTTCTGCAAGTTTTTAACAGTATTGTATGCAGAGATCAAGTTCGGTTAGAGCGAGTGACTGATTGACTTTGGATATGGTCATTTTTTTCAACTATATCGCCATGGTGACACCTACATCACGTCAAGACAAATCTCTGGGTTGAACCACAACGACTAAGACTGGCGAGTTACTGATCCTACACGATAACCCACTGATAGGTTGGTTTAGGAATGTTTGGAATGTTTGGCATGTTTGTATTTTTTGTGGTTTTCAACTATATTTCAGCTTTATCTTCATGATTTAGGAGTTCTTCTCATTGGGGTGAAAGCAAGTTAGGGTTAAAAATTGGTTGTCTGACAGGACTTAAATCCAGAACCGCTGTGTCAGCTGCTTTCTGGACCGGCACTCTACTGCTTCACTACCGCTGCACTACTTTGCACCCCAGTAAGGGAAGGATTAATGTTTTAAGGAGTAAGTGAGTGGTTCTGTGATTTTATGTGGTCTTCGGCAATATTTCAGTCAAATCACCACAGTGTCCCCAACTTCACATCAGAGTGAGGCTCCAATCTTCGAGTTGAAAGAAGGGTGCCCAGGCGGGACTTGAACCATGCATAGATGGCGTAACCCATACCTGCCAAAGGGGTAGATCCAGCTTGAAAAGGGGTCATTGGGGTCCCAAAGAGGCAGGTTTTCTTAAACTGTTGTACATCCCCCCCCCCCCCCCCAACACACACAAATCCTGGATCTGGCCCTGTATAGCCCAGTGATAAATCCACCTCCCAGGGCTTGGACTATTTCGCCCAGTTTGAAACAATGTTAAAATATATTCTGTTAATCTTTCAGCCATATCACCCCAGTTTCACCTACATCACGTCAATAGCAGTGTTCCAACTCAGGACGCAAAGAGAGGTACCCAGGCCGTTTTTAAACCCACAGTTCCCAAGTCTGGCAGACCACCAGACTTACAAGCTAACCACTTCGCTATCCCATACCCTCTATAGCTGAACCATTGTCAACTGCAACTACCGTAAAACTTCCAAAATTTTGAACTTCCAAAAGTTCCAAGGTACTATTTCTGCCGAGATGATCAATTTATTTTACCTCTAAAAATTTGAATTTTTTTTCAAAAAACAGAATTTTATAAGAATTAAAAACTGTTGATTGTTACCTTTTTGATGTCAATTTTCAAAATTTTGAATTGTAACTTCATCAAAGATAACTAATTTCCAAAAATTCGAATACATCAAAAGTAATTATTTTTTTAGGTAGCCGACCTACGTTGAATTCAAGTCTGTGACTGCAATAGTTACAGCGTCACAGAACAGACCCAGATAACAATGCTGTATCCAAGATACAGTTTTTCCAAGTCGATTTTCAACAGTGAGTCAAGAAAACTGTCTTTAAAGGTTGATCTAAAATTGATTTATTGTAAAACTGTATTGAATTCATGTATTGTGTGTTTTATTGTGATATAAGGAGAGGGTTCCCAAAGTGTTACACTTGTACCTAATCCACTTGATTTCTTGATCAATAAAATATGTTTAAAACAAGAGGTTGATCTCAACAATACACAAGTTATTTCCTCTGGATAACATGCTTTTTTTGTTTTACATATAAGCAATATTTCTGCACAGACTCAAGGGGGGAGCCCCAGCGGGGGGCAAAAGAAATTGGTTCATGGCCACAACCTCTTGTAATTTTCTTGTAGTCAGTCCCTAAACCCCCTTCCCTCTTCCCTCTTTGGATTTGCCCCTGCATGAATTGGTTCAGAAGTAAACAGAAGTGTACTGCAGAAAACAAGTAAACACGGAGGAGGGAGTGGGAAGGGAGGGAGTGAGGGGTGGGGAGTGAGGGGTGAGGAGTGAGGGGTATAGGTCAAGCAGAAACAGCATGCTTCAACTGAAATGGTGTACGTCCAATTGCCTAAAGCATCATCTTCTTGGGTGCCATTTCCAAAGTCACAATTTTCTTTCTTACATCTAACAAATATATATTTATATATATTTATTTATATTTATTTATATTCAGGCCATAGCTAGTGAACGAGTGATTTGGGGCTTTATGTGGTTTTTGACAATCTTTCAGCCACATTACCATGGTCTCACCAACATCACATTGGTGTCAGGGCTCCTGTCTATCTGGGCTGAAAGAGAGGGCTCCAAGGGCATGCTCCCTCATAAATTTTGATAAATCAACATGTAAAATGGCACAATCTCATACCATTTCACTAGTTTTCATCACATTTTTGGGGTTAATTTGGTGCTACCGTAGCAGAAAAATTGAAAACGGTGAGCTGGTGGGGAAGGGAACATGTTCCCCCAGTGCCCCCCTCCCCCTGGATCCAGGCCTGCAGACCCATTAAAAAATGTCCGCAACCAATAAGGGTTTTGCCTCAATAAAAAACCCAACCTCCTCTCCCTTTGATGATATATTGTGACCGAGTTCAAAAAGCAACTTAAAGTTTGAGAGTTATGTCCATCAAGGAACTTAATTCAGAGCTGCTAATGTGAATCTGATACTAGGGGGTTAAACACTGGCTTAGCACTGAAGTTGTATAGGGTTACTGAGAGGAATTTCTTCAGGGGGTACAAATTTCTTTTGGGCTCCCGTCCCTTTTCAATCAGTCATCTTGTTTTCATTCCCTGGGTACAGGAACCCCCTTTTGGACCTCAGTTTCTGGGGGTCATGTAGCACACAATTCTTCCAGAGCCTCTGATAGCAATTTTATCAGGGGTTATAAAATTCTTTCAGGACCCCTTTAAGGGAAGGGTCCCTTCTTCATCAGGCATCCTGTTTTCATTTACTGGCTCTTGAATCCCCTTTTTAACATCTGAACCTGTCTCCTTCCCCCCCTTCCCTTACCCCGTCAGTAACTGGTTTTTCGTGTCTGCATGGACACCTTATCCAGCAAGCTTTACTATTTGCCAGTAAAGTGAATCGGCTCTTCACAATCCTTCCACCATATTACCTTTTCGTCGTCATGTAAGGAGACCATAATAGGCTAAAGGATAGGAGTGAAACTCACAATTGTCAAATCTGGTGGATTACTGGGGACTAAATCTACAGGCAGAAAGAGGGTTGCACCGGGTGGAATTCAAACCCAGATGGGACAACACACTGGCGCTGATCGGGTCACTCTTGACCAGTTCACCATTAGTGTCAGGGATGCATCCAGGATTTTGTGAAAGGTGGGAGCACAGTTGCGATGGACAAAGCTCAGGTTCACAAACACCACAAGTCCATTGCATTGGGGCACCTCCTTGTCACAAGTTTGAAAAATACAGTCAGTTCAATGCATCGAGACGTATGTTTCGGAGAAAAAATGCTATCATTTACATAGGTGGAACCAGGATTTTGGAAAAGGAGGAGTGCATGATGTAAATTGGGAAAAAAGGGGGGTGCGGACTGGAAAAATTCCCTGGATAATGAAGTTTTACATAAAATTTAGCTGCAAAAGGGGGGTGCACTAAACGTAGTGTTACTCTCGCCCAACCCATAGAGTGACCATTTTGCACTCAGATGTATCCAACTGGACCCATAGTACACTTTGATGGTGAACTGGTTGAGAGTGTCACCGACTGCAGCGTAACTCCTGCTCCACCCGTACAGTGACAAACATATACACATGCATGATGGGAAGAACACAACACACACCTGATATTCTACAAAAGCTACTGGTGACCCTCCTTTATTGTGCATACGTAGTCGGCTAAATCCTGCAAAACTGAAACAGAAAGAAAGCAACGCAATGTCAGCTTGAGCCAGACAAGGGAGGTAAGCAGGAATGTCCTCATGGCTAGGAGAGTTTCTTCCCTTTGAATGGCTGCCACTTCCTGCCAAGGTCGGCCAGATCTGTCAACCACGACTTCGGAAAAAAAAATTAAATGCTAATCTGAATTAAAAATCATTTTCTACAAATTTTCATGCATTTAATTTAATAAGTAACAGAATTGACAGATAATTAATACAAATTCTGTTAATTAAATTAAAGATTAGAAAAATTAAATGCAGCAAATTTATTTCTTTTCTTTATGAAGATAATCAAGATTAAATATTAAATATCAGATTTAACTGACCAAAGCAATCAAAAGTATATTAGAAATGATACAATTAAAATTTATATTTGCTGAAATTGTAAGTAAAAATAGCTGGTTGATAGTAAACGTTATGCAAAGGCAAAGGCAGTGAGAAGAAATTCTCCCATAACTGTGCATAAGGGACCAAATTCCTGACCAGTATATGTGCAATATTACAAGTCATACACCATTACTGTGAAACGTTCATGACATATTTAGTTTACTTTCTGTAACCCATACCCTGCGAACATTATTTGCAATTTTTTATAACACCTTTTCCTTGGCATATTCTTGTCTAAATACCAAAATATGTATCTAAAAATGGTATTATAATATATTTTAATGATTTCCTGTTTCCAAATCCAATATAATATTTGCTTGACAACTACTCCCTAAGGTTTGATCAAATGGTCATATTTTCCTGACAACTACTTTCAGTCCTCTAGTAAAATGGCCTCATTTCTCTACTATTTGGCATGGACACGAACATGAAATTTAATGGATTTTTCAAAGATTAAAAAATTTCAGGTCAAAATACGACTGTTTTACAGTTGTGGTGTACATCTTGTTTAATATACAATGGAGGGGAAATGATGCATGTAGAGATCACCATTAAATAAAATGTTTACTTTGGGTATAAACTGTGGCATAATCACAACTGAACGCTCGCCCTCACAAGACCACAAATGCAGGTCATTTGAAAATGGAATGAAACATTTCAAAATCATAAGTGTAGGTAACTGGACGAAAACTGAATCGTATGAAACGTGGAACACGAGTTTGACATTAACGTACGTCAACACACAACGGCCACAACTTGTCACAGAAGAGGAACAAATGATGCAACTAGTTTACCTGATGCTTCTCACACTTTTACGTCATTCCTAATGTGGTAAGAATGTCCTGAGCCACGCAAGGACAGAATAGGGGAAATAGTTTAAAACAGCAGTTTGTGAATAAAATCATGTTACACTAAAGACGAGAATTTCATTTTACACCTGTCTGACAGAAGGTGATTGCAAATGTTCAGGTTTGGAACTAGTTGTCATGAAACACTCACACAACAATGGCAGATATATATATGTCTGTGATGAGGCACAGAGCGTGCTGTGAATTTGACATGCTGCTTCCCTGAGAACTAGTAAAGAGTCTACGTGTGAGTGCTCCCTTTTCCCCAAGGTACACAAGAAGCTGAAGCTCATGCCCTGCTCATCCTGTGCAGACCAAGTGATCTAATTCGGAACAGTTGTAGCCAAAATAGGCACCCAAATATCGTTAATCTCCGACCCGACCTAATATGTTCAAGAAAATTAGTCTTTTGTTTTGGTTTACCTCTTGTCAAATAATCTATTCAAATTCATGGAGAGGTTGAGTGTATTGGGATCATTATGTTTAAATTATTCTTCGACTAAATTCCGATTATACTCAAAGTTAAAATTCTCAGTTGCCTTTTCTATTATTGCAAAACAAACATTGATCCATGGCGGACTGACCAGCTAAACAACCTACGTCACTTTTTTTTTGTTATAAATATAAAACATTCATACACTTTATACACTTTCTGAAATTCTGAACAAGCTGACCAAACTGCAAATATAAATATTTCATGAGAAACCACAACATCCAAAAACAGCCCGAATAACAACGAAAAACTTAAACTTCAAACATACAAAATCGATGCACATGTCTCCAAAATTTCTCTTCATGGAACAGTTTTTGGTCCTCACCAGAAACAAAAACGACGAGATTTCCCAAAATATGCATTAATTGACTCAAGGCTACTTTCATCAATATCTGATTTGCATATCGTCCTTGTAAATGGAAGCAGTGGAATAAATGTACAGTGATCCCTAACCTTTTTTCCTGGGTATATTTGAAAACTTCCATATTTTCCGACATCACCAAATGTCCATATTTTCCGACATCACCAAATGTTCATATTTTCCAAAGCATGCATATAAAGACGAACTGCAAGGCACATGAGTAAGCAAGAAACATTAACCCTTTCAGTCGGTTTCCAAATTTTCACCTACATGCAAAACTGATAGACTACTCAAAAGAAGCTTAGGTTCAACCATAGTGATAACACCATTTTATTAACACGAACAGTGCACCTGAAATCCACCTAACATGTTGCCAATGTGCACATGTTTAAAATTTGTAATCATGAGCAACACGTGCAAACCTTTAGCAGTAAATTTTCACCTGACCTTTAAGGTACTTAGTACATTCTCTTCCGACCTTTAAAGTAATTAGTAAATTTTCATCTGACCTTTAACATAATTAGTAAATTTTCAGTAGTGACGATATTCAATGAAAACACTCTTTTTAAAATTGCTCAAATGGCGATTTCCGGCAAACCTTCAACAACAAAATAGTTCATGTTTATATCAGACTTGACCCTTAACTTCTTTTGAGTACGTATATATTTGCTTAAAGAACATAATATTGTTAAGAGGGTCAAACTTGGGCCTCCTAATTTCTTTATAAGAAACCTTAGTACAACTTTCCAACCTCAAACAATAACACTTTGACATGCTTCTCGAAACCAAACCCGATTCACCATAATTTCCTTCAAGAAAGGCCATGATCACCGAAAAACAACTGTTTATGATGTCCTTACGAACACATGAATTCAACCCTCAACAGAACCCTAGTCTACATTTTTACCACAAACTTTACGAATCTGGTCCTTTCAACAACATTAGATTGGTACTCCTTGCATGCACCTCAAAACCCAATTTTCACAACTCTACCGATCTTCAAATATTTAATTTCTTTACCTCAAAACTGAACTATTTTTTACAAATTTAGACAGAAAAGGATTGTTTTTCTGTCTGGCTAAGTCTCACTTTCAATCAAACTCTTTCACATTATTTGACAAAAGCTTTTTCCTTGAAAATCTAACCTTCCATGTTCTTCAACTCTAAACAGTAATCTCCTTTCATTAGAAATATCTTCAACAAACATACGAGTTAAATATTCAAAGAAATTATCAAAATGAACATTATGTCTTTTATTTGGGCTTAAACCTCCTTTCAAAGTAGCCATTCAAAACATACTCAGACTTCAAAGCAACTTTTTCTTTCATTGGAAATAAGCTTAATTGTTTTTTTACAGGTTTGCAATCCTAACCTATGATTATCTCCCCTTCTCACCTGTTAAACAAGTCTTTGAGTTCCTGTTCTGAGCTAAACTGACCCAAATTAGCTACAAACAACGTGGAACAGGGAGCGTTCGGCTGTGTGCTGCAGGACGCAGTGCTCGTATTCACCTGCGACACAGGACTAGCTAAAACAGGTGTGGCCGCCATATGAGGGTGGGGGACAGTCACAGTCGCTGGTGGTGCAATGAGGGTGGCGGGCTGCACTTGCGGAAACACTGAGTTCAGCTGGTCGGTGAGCATGCCTCCCTGCAAAGCAATAAACACAGGCAAAGTGAGAACACATGAGATAATAATCAATCTGATTACCATACAAATCTTCATGAAGCTTCATTTTACTATGCTTTTGAGAACTGAGAAAATTTCTTTGGAAATTTTTATTATTAAAAATATTTATAATATTTATAATATTATTAATATTAATAATATTTAAAAATAATAATATTTAAAAATAATAATAATATTTTAAAATAATATTCAAAATAAAAATAAAAATAATAATATTTAAAAATAAAAATCATAATAATAATAATAGCAACAACAACAGTAATAATAATAATTTATGATCCAATGAAACACAGCAATTTGTCGGCAGTGCAGTTTCACCACCAATTTTCAGCTTGGCAGACCGGGACAAGCAGAGTAAAGTACCTTATCCAAGGATACATCACAGACTTAGCTATGATTCTTTGTCAGATAATAATGAGTCAAATGTCTGCTGTTCAGAGTTACTAGAATTGATAGGTTCTTTTGAAACTGAAAAAGGGAACTTTCTCAGATCTAACAGCAGTTGGAAATGAAGCTAGATCAAGATACGTATTTCAATCAGATACCAACATGAGACAGTGGTTCAAAGAAGCAGTCATAAAATCAGTATCTAGAGTGATTTAAACAGTGATGACACAAAGAGAAGCGGACAAGCATGCATTATGGTGGTCCGAGTGCAACCAACATTATACAAGGAGCATATATACATACTGAAGAAATTAAGAAATGTTAGAAAAGCAGTTAAAGTTATCTTTCATGTTAAACAAGTAATATTTATACAGCATTGAACACAAAGACATAAATGCAATGTGGGTTCTCCATGTATCATTTGCCAGTGTTTACTTTGGTTTATTTATGAAGCAAAAATATAACTTATTTTTATAAAATATTTTTAGTCATTTGTAAAGGTATGGTCAAGATAGTATTGAAAGAATATTTTGATTTAATCAAAGATATATTATTTGAGAGTTTTATTATATATTATATATTATTAGTCATTTTTTTAGGTATCATCAAAATTGCACGAACATTTTGGATTATAAAATAAATTTTTAAACAATTTTACAGAGTTTTAGTTATTTTTGAGACATCATCTCAAATAAAATGTTTTTGTTTGGTTCATGTATCACGGGAATGGCTGTGACCTCTGCAGTTAATTATCAGTGTTATGGAATTGGTATTTAACAATGTTTTAAACATAACAGTGAGTGATTTTGGATATAATGTGTCTTGGTGTGTTCCTTTTAAATATATTGCCACAAGGATACCTAAATCATATCAGGGCCTAATCTCTGGGCTGAAAGAAAGGTACCCAGATGAGATTGGAACCACAACTGGCCCAGCTCACATGCAGCTACACGATCCCAAATTCCCATAACAATGAGAATCAGTTCTGAACTCTCATCTCAATAATCCTGCTGCCTTCAACCACACCAAATTGTCTCTCCTACAACTATATGGGGGGAGCTGGACAGCGCAGTGGTTAGCACATCGGCCCAGCAATCTGCCAGCCTTTGGGGGAGCGGGGGAGGTAGTCATATCTCTGTTTTCAGTTGGTGTCTTCAGATGGGAAAAGTAGGCATGAATTAAGTTCTTTTTGTTTTGGTTCCGACTCTTGTTGGGCACGGAATGGCGCAGTGGTCAGCACGTCGGCCCAGCAATCTGCCAGCATTGGTGGTTGTGGTTCGAGTCCCGTCCGCGCACCTCTCTTTCAGCCCAGAGAGACAGGAGCCCTGACACCGACATGATGTCAGTGGGTCCGTGGTAATGTGGCTGAAAGATTGCGGGAATCCATGTAAAACCCCAAATCACTCAGTACAACCACTATCAAAAGCCAATCAATCAGCTAACGTTTCTTCTCCCAATGAAACGCCCCCTTCAAATTCATTCCCACCCTAAAACCCTCTTCCCCCTCTACAAAAGCTTTACTTCTATCTTAATCAGATTACCCAACATGAAAAAACATCTAAGAAGGACAACGCTGATTGTTATTGATACTGGTTCAAAACGATTTCAAAGATGACCTATATTCAAACAGTAGACAAGATTCGTTTTTCAACAATCGAAAACCATCACTCTGTCAGTTCCCAAGCGGGAATTTGTCAGTTCTCAATTCCTCGATGTCAGATGAGGAAGATGATGACCAGTTGTTCAAATAAGGTGCTAAAACCGGGCAGAGAGACATGTTTGCCCATTAGAATGCATTTACAAGCTAACCTGGTAAGCTAGGTATCAGATTAGCTCTAGGCTGGCGGTAAAACCGGCCATTCATGCTCCCAAGAATTCCCGAGGAATTATGGGAATTGATTCACACTAACCCAAATTGGCAGCTCGGACAGAACGATACAAAATTAAGTTATGGGCATTGTGGTCCGATGAAAGATAAATGGGTTCGTAGCAAGGTGTGGACGGGCAACAGTTTTTCGTAGGGCGAGACAATTTGTGAAAATGGTTGCCTGATTGAGACCTCATTACAGGTCCAACAGAGCTCGGTGTTCGCCTGAGGCTCTTGAATTAAGATAAACAGTTTTCTGGAAAGTGGCATTAACTGCATTGGCTTAGTGCATTCCCTTGATACTTTGTACAAAGTGACGGGCGTGAAGTTGGCAGAAGCTTCTGGGATTGTCTGCTGGAAAATATTGCCAAATTCAAAAGGAGAGTTATTTGCCCGAATTAATATGGATCGTAATCCTCCTCTTACTATAGCAACTATTTGATAAACGGGCGAAGCTTTTGTAACGATTCACCAGCTGGCTTTTGGAGCTCCCCTCTTAGTTTTTTTAATATTTGCCTTGTGAAACTATCATTACGAAAATATCTTCCCGAGCTGAAGCTTATAGCCACAATTAGCTTCCGAGACACGGTCATCCAAAATAATGAAATCTTCACTTGATACGTTTTCAAACACTGCCGGAAATCATCCACTAAAAATCTCATATTTCAAAAGCTCTCAAAAAATCATGAATTCCTTCATTCAAAATTAGGTTTGTTTTTTTTATTTTATTTTCGAAATGATGTTTTGTAATAAAAACAACAAAATGAAGGTCTTAACTTTTAAAATTTAATTTTCTTCTATTAAAAGTTTCATGTTTCTGGAGTTTTTTACCTTTGATAAACATTAATTCTCTAGATTTATGTACAAAGTACAAGCTAAAAGTCTAATTTTCCCTCATTCTTCATAAAATTTTCACTCCGCCAAAAATATTTGAACTCCAAAGTTTTTAATACATTCCATAATTATTGGATAATCAGATAAAAAGGAAAAAAATCCAGAGTTTTGATTGGACAGGGTTTTAAGTATTGACCAATCAAATTTGAAGGTCAGTGATGTATGAAAATGAAAAAGTTTTCAAAGAGGCCAAAAATTTTACAGGCAAGCGATAACTCGGATTGTATAAACTTTGCCTATTTGTACGGGCAAGTATTTATTTTGAAAACCGAGTACATAAATTACAAGATTTATTAAAACCAAATTCCCTGATTAATTATAAAATACTGTCAGTTAATATTTTCATTAATATCATTCTGAAATGTCTGTTCAGCCTTTAAGATAATTTATTTTAGAATTTTATTAATATTTTCGATTTTTGTTATTAAGTATACCAGAATGAAAATTTAATGTCATTTATCATAAGTAATGTCACTTGATGTCATCAGTATCATTAGCGCTCTTGCACCTCCATTTTATGAATACACAATATCAATGTGTACGAGAAGTGGATGAAAAGCAACTGTTTATAATTAATGTCACTTAATGTCATATCAAAATGTCGCTTCAGCCATTGCTTATCAGTCTTAAGAAAGTAGTTTTACGAAAGGAGAAAGAATACACAAAAACAAAACAAAACTGACACTCAATTTTCACAATTAATGTCATTCAAAGTCACTTAGTAAATGACATGCTGAAATGTCCTTTCAGTTTTTCAGCTCAAATTTTAAAAATGAAGAATTTGCATTTATGACAAAGTATGTACCAAAATTGAAAAAATAATAAATAAGATTTTCATAGCAAATGTCATGTAATGTCGATCAGTTAATGTCAACCCGAAAGTTTCCACTGCGAGGAGAGGGCACTTTATAGAGTTACCTTTTGGACTCGAATTTGAAATATGAAGAATTTACATTTATTTCAAAGACAACCCCCCCCCAAAAAATATCAGGTTTTCATAGCAAATTTTATGTAATGACATGTCGAAAGTTCCCACTGTGCGGACAGAGTGCTTTATACAGTACTGTAAAACTTCTAAAATTTCGAAGGGTAAAAAATAATTACTTTTTGACATGTTTCAATTTTTGGAAGTTAATGTTTAAAGTTAAAATTTGAATTTTGGTAATTGCCACAAAAAAAGAAAGGGAAATTTCCAAATTTTAGAGGTTAAATAAATTGATTTTCTCGACAGAAGTACATCTAAACATTTTAGAAGTTCAATTTTTTAGAAGTTTTACCGTGAACAGTTTTTGGATTTACATTTAATTCAAAGTAAACAACAACAAAAATCAGGGTTTCACATCAAATGTTATGTAAAGTAATGCCGAAAGTTCTCACTATGTGAACAGGGCGCTTTTTACAGTACTATAAAACTTCAAAACTTTCGAAGTGTAACAAATAATTTTTTGGGACATGTCTGAATTTTGGAAGTTTTACCGTAAACAGTTTTTGGATTTATATTTATTTCAAAATAAACCAAAAAAAGTCAGGTTTCACAGCAAATGTCATGTAATGCCATGTCGAAAGTTCCATTGTGTGAACAGGGCACTTTTCACAGTGTACCTGTAAAACTTCTAAAATTTCGAAGGGTAAACAATAATTATTACTTTTTAACATGTTTGAATTTTTGAAAGTTTTACCGTGAACAGTTTTTGGATTTACATTTAATTCAAAGTAAACACAAAACAACGTCAGGGTTTCAAAGCAAATGTCATGTCGAAAGTTCCCACTGTGTGAACAGGGCGCTTTTCACAGTGTACCTGTAAAACTTCTAAAATTTCGAAGGGTAAAAAAAAATACTTTTTGACAGTCATGTTTGAATTTTTGGAAGTTTTACCGTAAACAGATTTTGGATTTACATATATTTCAAAATAAACCCAAAAAAGTCAAGTTTTTACAGCAAATGTCATGTAATGTCATGCCAAAAGTTCCCACTGTGTGAACAGGGCGCTTTTCACAGTAGACAAATTTTGGACTCAAATTTGACAAAATATAAATTTACATTTATTACAAAGTAACCCCCCAAAATAAATCCGCTTTTCACAGCAAATGTCATGTAATGTCATGCCGAAAGTTCCCAATGTGCGAACGACAGGGTGCTTTTTAAAGTAGTTGACAGGTGAGGAAGACACGGACAAAAACCAACCTGGACATGCCAAAAGGATCCAGGCGCCTGGGTAGATTGAAGGTGCGGTGATTTCTGAATCTGCGGTGAGGTAGCAGAGAATCAAAGACTGGCGGCACTGTACTGATACTATTTAGTGTGCGGTGCCCAATAGTGTGGCTCAACGGTGCAGTGCCATTTTAAAAGTGCAGTCAACAAGAATTTGTGAAGTTTGATATTGATCATGAGAAGTCTAAGACTAACTTTACTGTCTTTTCGCCACCCAGACGAGAAAACCTACAGAACTATTTCTAACCCTAGCCCAAAAGAAGACGCTGAGCGAACCCACAACATAACAGCTCATGGAGCAGGGCTCTCATCCCAATATGGCGGCCATCGCTTCATACGCGTAAAGTTCGACTAATTCAGTCAATGATTCTGCGATTCCAAAAGTAGTGGCAACATATATGACCATTGCTTAAATATATATAATCATTAACTACATTTGTGATTGATAAGTGATAAACTACATGGCGAACGTATTGTAAAGTAGGTCTGCGGATTGTAACTCTTTTTCAAAACAAAATATGGTTAATTTTGTTTTACATTTTGAATTAAATGTTAATTTAAAGCTCTTCTCCCTGTATTTCACAAAAGCAGATATGATGGATAATTCAATATTAAAATAATTTATAATTTCACTTTGACAAATCTACTAAGTTTAAATTCTCTGTCAATCTTAGTCTCGATAAAAGCTCTACAGAGAGGCCTAAGATTACACTAACGTCACTTTCATCATCTGTCAATGATCGATCTCTTCAGAAGCATTGTTTTCCAGATATCTGACAAATAACTTCTTAAGGGTAGATACCATTATGGAATATTAAACAACTATACATAACATTAACTGGATTCTATCTTCTGAATATTGACGAGACATTGGACTAGTTTTGACAAGTCTCAACTGCCTGTCATATTCACGATTGGTCAGAATTTGTAAATTAATTTCCTTGACCTAGGGGTAGATAACTCTCATGACCACACCTTTAAATACAAATGTGCAGTATTAAGTAGGTTATAACTCAACCTTTTTGTCGAATGCTTAAATCATTAAATTTTTACACATGAAATATTTTAAGCAAATAAATTGAACATAAACGTCAATGTTGACAAATGCTTGATCCACACCTTGTTGCCGTTTCAAAGAAATACAGTTGAGTTGAGTTGCAATAATGTTTTACGTTGCAAGGGCAATATTTCAGCCATAATGGAACGTGATGTGCAAGGTGCACATGAAGCGAAAAGTAAAGAAATATAAGAAATTTCAGATTTTCATGGTACATGAATTAGGACAAGACCTTTAAGTTTGTCTCAGCATTGGTTAATGCCCAACATGAATGGTGGGGGGG
>JAUELE010024643.1:0-16403 GCA_031471655.1 Diodora aspera
AGCTATGACAGAAAGACGTAAAGGAAAATAACTGAAATCATTTGGCATCGTTTCTTTTGCCCGGCAGTATATATACTTTTCTGAGGGATATGAAGAATCTAATCTTTTAAAAATTTAAACAAAGTTCGGCAACTACTATATCTACAATGAAACCTAACCCGTTTTGAGTGTTAGACCGTTCCCGCCAAAATACCGATATCTTTCGACCAGTTGAATACGCACCCTTTGTTATTGTATAGGCAGTCAATGCAGGCAGTGAACGTATGGTCTTAAACATCGGACCGCAAAATATTATTCGAGAATTACTCGAAAATCTGTTTCAACTCTTTGTCAACTTATTATAGCAATTTAAGCAGGCTTCACGTTTTTAGTATTTCAAACAGTTATAAATAAATACAAATTCACACCTAACATGAGGTAGGATACACCTGTCGACGCACCCCCACAGAGAACACCGTGATTGGATCGTTGATTTTCTACAGTGTCACCGCGCTCAGGTGAACTGTCCCAAATCTATTGCCTCGCATAACTCAAATTAATGTGTCACACAACAGGTACTTTCAAAAACGTCAGTGACAACAGGTGGAACAAGTTATGAATCCGACGGTACAGGTGTTTTTCCGGTTAAGTAATTCTGTTTACCTGGCCACATTACGTTTGGCGCGTGCCGTGTAGTCTTGACACTCGCATAATTATATGGAGGGCACTGAGTCACGTGTTCATTGATACGGGTAGAGATACGTTCAGGGACTTCACGGCGCAATTAATACAGACTGTCTCTTTGATCAGAAATCATAAATAACTCTTTTTGAAAGCTTCACCAAACTTATCAGTTAGAAAGCAACCATTTATTATAGGGGAAGAGGGCTGGAAGATTTTTCTGTTGCACACGTTTTTATCTGATGACATAAGACAACCTATTTTTCTTAGATAATTTCCGATAAACTATTTATTTTTAAAATATCTTGTATTTAGGGTACGTTGATGTTTAATGTATTTACAGGAATATAGATATATTTAAACGGGGGGATATTAAGGCTAAATGGAATGTTTATTTTCATGATATATTTCATAGTTATGAACTGATGTAACCTCAGTTCGCACAAATGAGTTATACAGTTATATTTATGGCTGTCGTAAAATCGGGGTTTGGTATTTGTCATTTGCTATTTATACGGATAGAATTTTGGGAGAATAACAATACTTTGCTGTTTCTGAGTCTGGATCAAAGACATTGAAGTCATAACAGCATTCGTTTCAATATTTTAATACTCAACACTTTAAAGTTGGATACGTGGTCAAACTCAGCGTTTTCTTTTCAAAGTAACGACCGACGGAACAATAAATATATATAAAAGTATGTACATACCACGAATAATACACAAAAGACATATCATGTTAATCGGGTTTACAGCCTCGTTTATTTTGAGACCCCTTTGTCATAAAATGGGGGAAAATGCATTCAGAACTTTCTCACAGAATCTTGAAAATATTCGTAACCTTCGGAAACGTTACGCTTGCAAATAAATGCATTCGGAAATCGATGGAACATTCTTCGGTAAACCCTCAGGGAAAGGTTCGGAATGAGGCTGGCTATTTGAAAGTAGAAAATAAATCCGTCTGCATTGCAGGAACTGAGGGAAAAACGGCGTTATTTAATTAGGCATACACTTTTAAAACGTATGATTTACATTTTATATTATTTATTTCACACATATAGCACCAGACCTATTTTAGCGTTTGTGGGCACGTGTCCAACATTAACCTTTCTTCGGCAGTATATCCGACACATTGTCTAAGGACATGTATAAGACAAGATACAACATGACCATGGACTCTATAGAGTATTAACCATTTTCAGGATAACCGCTTTGGGGTTTTTTTGTGTTGAGCTGTGCGAACATCTCTATTCATTTCTTCTTTTTCGCCAAGGATTCGGCACTGACCACCCGTCTTCTAATGGGCACCTGCTGGACACTTGACCTCTCGATCCTCCCCAAATAAACAGTTTCTTCTTTCGATTACCTCCTCATCCGTGTCCCCCTCAAACTTCAGCTTTATCCTCCCCACGCACTCACACATAATACCCTCTTTATTCAAATACTCCGACCAGAGTGAGCATTATTCCGACCAGGTCGCCTTTCCTCCTGCAGTCTACAAACATCGTTAATGTGATTCTCACAGAGACAAATCTGCCAAATGCCTTGGTGCTGTTGACAAACCTAAAGCGTGAAAGCTTGACGACCTGTCAATGTTTGTCCAACAAATATAATTAATATGTTTGTCAATACTACGTATATGGAGTGCTTTATCATTGTGATTTTGTCATGTAGGTTTTATATAGATTTTGCACTACAGAATAAATGCCTATGTTTCCATTGTACATTGTATGTCGGAGATATATCGTTATATTCTTAGTCAGCGAGATAAAGATCATACACAGATATATACTTATTTATAAGATGTTCATGGGATGTGATAACTGATAACAGAGTTATTCGTAAGTCTCGATGTTTTCGGATGATCTTAAGATACGACGAAAGCGATACGACGTTTGCATATACAATAGCTAATTAATATGTAACAAGTGTACTTTATTTGAAATCGAAGTAGAATTCCACTTCTAGTTTCTCCATAGTATAATGAGAACCACGAGAACCTAATACCATCCCTTTTCTATACTTCGCCAACCAGAGAGATATTTAGCCATTTGCTTACTATTGAAAATGTAAAGCTGTTTGAGGGTTTGGGTACGTACCTGAAAAAAAAACATTTGTGACCAAAGTATTATGTACTGAGAATGCTGTGCACGCAATATATTGTTACCAAATAGAAATGTAGGCTTTTTTGTTAAAAGTTAGCTTATTTTACGTCGCTTTTTGCCTCCCGAAGGGTGGCTATATCGGCGACGAACTGTAGGCTACGAATCCATGAAACACAAATAAACATGTTTGATTGGAGATGATATTTCTTATATTATGTAAGAATTGATTTTAGTCCAAGCTGAGCATGGGGCAGGCATGAGCAGAGAGGAGTATCTTAAAGTGAGATGAGGTTCACCAGCACATGTACAATGCTCTTATATATGTATATATGTTACCGGAAGTGAATTTTCTTTCAATGTTATTTGTTTTATTTGTGTTTGCACTTCCCTGAAAAGTGCCTATTCTGCTACTGTCTCCTTGCCAAGATGTGCCGTTGCTGAGAGGAGTATCAATAGTAAGTGAGGCTACTGTCTCCTTGCCAAGATGTGCCGTTGCTGAGAGGAGTATCAATAGTAAGCGAGGTTCCATTTTACGTCTTGACTCACGGTTTTGGCGAAAGTCCAGCGTCGGTGTAGTTATGGGCAGTAAGGATTATTTCTGTTTATATTCTACATCTTGGTCAACGGTCGCTGAAACACGTCAGGATTTCCCTTGTAGTTAATTAGCAACACAATTCCATCTGGGGAAGGATTTGCATGTGAGCGAAACTATTTGTAAGACGACTGTTCTAAAGTAGCACAAAAAGAGATTTTCTTCTCTAAGCTCCACCGTCTGTTAAAGCTAATCGTTTGGTCTTTATATACTTAATTATTTGCTCATACAGTTGAGTGATGCGTATCGGCCGTGTTGTAATATTGACAAATGATCGTCTTTGATTACCTGTGAGTAGGTGGTCTGTTGTGTTTGATGTGCGCCGCCAGGTGTAACACATCTA
The DNA here is from genome assembly GCA_031471655.1 of Diodora aspera. Taxonomy (NCBI): domain Eukaryota; kingdom Metazoa; phylum Mollusca; class Gastropoda; order Lepetellida; family Fissurellidae; genus Diodora; species Diodora aspera. The sequence continues at coordinate 3,700 of JAUELE010024643.1, forward strand.
TTGATGAGCTTTGATGGATGGCTATACCATACCCGTATTCGGCACCCCGCGCTCAACACAGCATAAGGAAAGAGAAATATTTTACGAAATTGCGATGGATTACAAGACGTTATACTGAACCAGCTTCTTTCGAGAAGGCGACGGTGTCTTTCAGAATACCTGAACTGTTTCTAATTAAAAGTATTAGTTGATTTGGTCATGAGGTCAGGGCAACGGACACCTGGTCAACCTTTGTCTGTTTGACTATCACTATATTCTGCATGATACCCAAAATGGTATCCAAAACTCACTGTACAGTAGCAGTAGCAACAATAGTAGTGGCAGTAGTAGTAGTAGTAGTAGCGATAAGGTAACAGTAGTGGTAGTAGTAGCAGTAGTAGTGATAGTAGCAGTAGACGTAGTGGTAGTAGTAGTAGCAGCAGTAGTAGTGATAGTAGCAGTATTAGTAGTGGTAGTAGTAGCAGCAACAGTAGTATTAGTAGTAGTGGCAACAGGAGTAGTAGTAGCAACAGTAGTAATAGTGCTAATAGCAACAGTAGTAGTAGTAGCAACAGTAGTAGTGGTAGTAGTAGCAACAGTAGTAGTGGTAGTAGTAGCAACAGTAGTAGTGGTAGTAGTAGTAACAGCAGCAACAGTAGTAGTAGTGGCAACAGTAATAGTAGTAGTAGCAACAACAGTAGTAGTAGTAGTAACAGCAACAGTAGTAGTAACAGCAACAGTAGTAGTAGGAGTAGTAACAGCAAGAGTAGTAGTAGTAGTAGCAGCAAAAGTAGTAGTAGTAGTAGCAGCAACAGTAGTAGTAGTAGTAGCAGCAACAGTAGTAGCAGCAACAGTATTAGTAGTAGTAGCAGCAACAGTAGTAGTAGTAGTAACAGCAACAGTAGTAGTAGTAACAGCAACAGTAGTAGTAGTAACAGCAACAGTAGTAGCAGCAACAGTAGTAGTAGTAGTAGCAGCAACAGTAGTAGTAGTAACAGCAACAGTAGTAGCAGCAACAGTAGTAGTAGTAGTAGTAGCAGCAACAGTAGTAATAGTAGTACCAGCAGCAGTAGTAGTAGAAGCAGCAGCACCTCCACAACTAGTAGAAATAGTAATAAGAACTGTTGGTATGGTATATTGTGATTCGATTCAAATCATGTCAGTGTGACAACAAGCCTTTTTTCAGACGAATGTCTAATAACATGTCATTTTCGGGACTTGATCATTAACTTCTAAATTCTTATTCTAAAATCGACATTCTTCTTTCACAATTATGGACTGTGGAGAGAAAAGAGCTAAACTGGAGATTATGCATCAAACGTAATCATCACGGATACAATACAATTAACATTTGACATTGATGTGTCTGAAGTGTACTGTATGTGTTACTAGATTCATACATATCGAACAATTACCCAGCCGAGTACAAGAGGATAATTATTACCACTATTCTGATACTGTCAGAGGATGTGATAGCTTAAATCCTTATCGTGCTAAGAAGGCTATAAATGAGGATGAACTGGCCGTAACTACGCTTTGAAGTTTACCTGTTTATTTAATTACAGGTGAGAATGGTTTACTCTTACAGGTAAAGTACCTGCCTGAAGGAACTAGATCCACGGGACTGACCCGGGGAAGGAGAGAAGGGGGCAGGGTGGGCTGCTAAATGGACAATGATTACATACTAAAGGGAGCTTGCCCCTCCCGAGCACGCTCTCAAGACAGGGCTGTGACGCAAGAAGGACATTTCACGGGCTCTAATTAAAGGGGGAGCCGTTTTGTATGAGGGGAAATGGTTTCTAAAAAGTTCTATAATAATCACAGATTGGATTTAAGTCAATATGGTCCAGTCCGGATTTCATTGGTCACATGCAACTACTCAATAAGTATTAACTGCGTACTACTAAAATATAGGAATATCATCCATCCCTACAAGTTTGATCCAGCATAATTCTCTGTCTGTGGAGACTATCTTGAAAATGGCAACCGTTTTGGATTTTTTAATGGCCCTATATCTGCTATTTTGTGTGACGGTGTAAACTACCATTGTGCCAAATTTCATTCTTTTTCCCAATGTGCACATTTTTTTACGATACGGCTAGAGAAATGTTCAACTGAATAGGGATTAAACATTATTTTGGAAACTCCTTCTTACTGCAGAAAACTAATTATACAAATAAATCAAGAAAAGGTTTTTAGATGGTTATACAGGAGTCATGCCCCAACATTCAAAGGTCCGCTCCTGGCCTGTTCTCACTGCAGATACACGCTTGTTGTAACGTTTCGACACACCATCCCGAATGTAACACTTATGTTTAAAGTACACGCTCTCTCAGGGTTAAGTCAGGGGTTTTCAGTGAGAGAAAACATCGTTCCCAGCACAACAACATCCTCAAACACTATCTGGCTTAGAGGTCGTGTTTGTTCAACTGACCTCAACATCAACAGGACGACCTAAGTTGCTGACCACAAGTTTGTAAATTTCCTTCATAAAAAAACAGTGTCCGAATGTCCAGTTGCCCGTTCTTTAAAGTTGGGTGCGTGTTCCGAAACACAAAATATGATTCATGCATTTTGTGTTAAATAAATAACATAAAGTGTAATTCAGACATTATGAAAGTGTGTTGCTAATAAATGAGCATCATATTTACTTTGCCACGGCTGATGGAAGCGGATTGGTTTTTCACTTTTCAAATACGCTACCATTCTCTTCACTGGTCTTCCGACACATTTACAGTGTGAGCAATCGGAACACGCTCGGCCAATTTTTAGCTTCAGAAAATATAAAGCAAGGTCATCAAGTCGGTTTCCAAAGTTTCGAAATGACTCCAAACATCCTTTTACACCCCCGGATGAAAAAAGAAATGACAATAATTTACAGACGTGTAGAGGTGACAAACATGTCATGTCTTGTGCATCAATTATGATTCGTGCATATTTTAAGTTAAAATCACCAATGTTGTTTTTGGAAAAGAAAGACCTTCAATTGGACCACGTAGTCAACTTTAATTCAAAATCAGATCCAGCACATCAACAATACAAGTTTTAGTTTGGATGAGCAACACAAGGTTCTCAGAGAGATTTTAACTGCATGTCTTTCATGAACGTATAACTGAAACCCAAACTCAAGAACCACGAGGTTATGTGTTCCATATTAAGTTACAGAATTGTAAAGCCATCGACATCCCGCCACAGAGTCCTTACGAGTCGTGATATACAGATTCTGCTTACATCTATACAACCTTTTGGTCTTTGTAGTTGTTCCTATTTATCACAAGTTTAATGTCTGCTAACAGCCATTTGAAGACCATAATTACAGCACTTAGTGTGGCAGTGCATGTTGACCTTGGTGCACATCTCGAATTAGACACTAATTCCTGGCAGACCAATTAGCAGGTACTAATGACGGTGTTAAGGAGACGACCTGACACTGAAGAAACAAACTCGCTGGGCTGGGAATCTCATGTTTGTATTTTAACTAATTCAGACACTTGACGTCATGGAATAATGTTAGATAATGGACGCATCTGACTGTACAAATTGCTTCCAGAACTTAAATGTTAAATGTCAAGCCACAGCAACTTGATACAGAAAACCGTTCATGGTATAGGCGTGTCCCTGACAGTTAAAGAAGCGATGTGCTAGTACGTGTATGATGTCGCTCATCAAAATATTTATTTATGGAACGCATTGATAAAAGTTGCACTGCGTGGTACAAACACTTGGAATTTAGTAATGAGGATAGTTGAACATTTTCAAATGAGTACAAAAAAGTGTTCATGCATTTGTCATTTTCCATGAATCTTGCATGACAAACGTCGAGCTTTTACAGTGCTTGTTCTCTGTTAATCCACCATCCAAAACACGGATTCGAACCAGAAACATCGCAGGAAACTATTGTTTCTGTTACGTCACTACCAGACCATCAATTGCTTTAACCCCACTCCACTGACGCCATTATTATAAATAGTATCAATTATATATTTTTTTTAAATAATTGTTTGGATAAAACGTGTTATTTGTTTGTTTCCCATTTAGAGCCACCATCTCATTTTTATTTGGGGGAAGTCTGGAAGATTTTAAAAATAAATAACTTGCAAACACTTTTGGTGAAAATAAATAACTTGCATGAGTTAAAAGTACAATTTAAATAGATTGCTGAAATATACACATTACTTTCTTTATTTTTCAGTTTATAACTATGAAATGTAATGTATTAGGTAAAATGAACATTTCAGTAAACCCTTAACCTCTCCCCTCCCCTACTTTCCTATAATAACATAAAAAAATCAAACATTCACTCAATGAAATGTTTTTAAATATTTTAAAAATAAATCCTTTGTTGCAAATTATCTCAGAAAAAACGATCGTCCCATGTCATTAGATAAACAAATAGCTTGCAAGAGAAAAAGTCCCTCACCCCACCTCAAAATCACATTGTCTCTCGCCAGTGGGTCGTTTTACTGGGGGATTGTTTAGGACAAACTTATAGTGATTTCCAGTCAACTAATAGTAAATCAGTAATACTATTTTGCAAATTATATGTAATTGATTCCTTTAGACAGAAAGTTAATTTATCAAAGATACAGTTGACGTTTGTTGGCAGTGCCGGATCCATGATTTGTGGTAAGGGGGCACAACATAGGTAATAAAAATTTCATTTTCGAGGAGCGTTCGGGGCCATGTTCCTCGGGAACATTTTGAACAAATTAACATGAAAAATGGTGCAATCTCAGCATATTTCACGAGTTTTCGTGGTATTTTAGGGGCTGGTTTGCTGCTAACATTGCAAAAGAATTTTAAAAGGGTGAGCTAAAGGGGGCCCTCAGTGCCCCCCTCCCCCTCGAGTCCGGGCCTGAGTTGGGTATAATTATAACAGCGGTGTGTATCAAACAAACATGTTAAGTTTGAGTTACGGGAGAGATTAGATCTCTCGCTGACTGGATTAATAATACGTGATTGCTTCACTAAACACCAGAAAAACACGGACATTGTAGAATGTTGAAATGGTTTCAATTGTCCCATAAGACATGCCTGGCTTCACATCGAGTGTTATTGAAAACTAGTTTCGGATCATATTTTGCTGGCGGGTCAATTTTCTGAATCACGAGGCACGTGTAAATATTAATGTATTAGACAGCACAAAAGAGGCCGCTTTGTTCACTGGAAGTTTGTTCCTCACAAAGAGAGATGTCTGCCAATATGACGTTCGTTTAGTGAGATTGTATGGCACCGCGGGGCTGTGCACGAGTAATTCATCGATCTAATCATATCGTTGAATGCAGTCAGTGTTACGAATCAGATCATTTACCTGTTGGAATTATACCTGTAATTAGTAATTAAAGGTTAATTCTGTCATTAGATTGTTATCCCCTGTTTTGAGCTAGTTGGAGCGATGATTTGAAATTATTGAGTCAACTGTCAGGTTTGCTGGTGTGAGTGCGCATGTCAGAAATTGAATTTTGTGTTAAAGTGAGTGATAGTCGATATGTATAGAGATGTGATGTGTGTGTGCATGCGTTTTTAAAATATCGAAATAATCACACATACTAATAGTTTTCAGTCAACGACATGAACTTTGGCCTCTCACAGTCAGCTTAGTCACTTTGTGCAAGGACAAGAGACTTTTCTGAAGACCATTAGGGAGCTATTATTGATTTTTAGGGAGGGGAGGGGGCAAACTCATGCAAACTCTTTTTATCTCATGGCAAAAGACAATCTACTTTTTTCTTAGATAATTGTCGACAAACAATTTATTTTAAAATATTTGTTATTCAGGGTACATTTGATTGTTAATGTAATTGCAGGAATATGAAATGTAGTTGAGCAGGGGTGGTAAAGGATAATTGGATTTATCAACTAAAACAATTGAAAATTAAAACGAATCAGGTTTATGAGAGGCTATGATAAAGTATCAAATCACGTTCAATTTCGACTTATTAGCATTAGGTCGCGGGTTCGATCCTAGCTAGCGGCGCACCGTGTTGTACCCTTGGACAAGCTGAAAATGGGTACTGGCGCTGTACTGCTGCGACAACTCCCCGTAAGGGTGGAACAATAATTTCCATGTAATTGTATGCTTGGATAATAAATTGTTATTAATGGGAGGGTGGGGGCAGTGACCTTCTTGCCCGAAAAAAACACCCCCTCCCCCAGTAAAAAAACACAACACTGTTACCCGAATCCGGGGGGGGGGAGGGTGCTCCAACTGTCCCTCCCTCACCTCAGGGTAATACGCCTATCTTCCCACTATAAACAGTATGGTGTGTATACTAATAACGAAGAGCAATCACACCCGATTGTCCCACAGTATATGTTGTCTGAGGTCGAACCTCTCTAGTTTGTATATACATGTATGGTCTCCATATTAGACATTCGTCAAGACCCAGAGTCCATTGCAGGCAGAGAAAACCAGGGAGTCACCCTGAGAAAACTGAGTTCTCTACCAAAACTATCTCTGTCGTCTACAATACACTTAGTCTACGAAAACTTATAAATCCACAAAAGAAACTATATAGTCTTGCAAAAACCTGGAATGTTTTTTTTAAAAGTTGATATCACCGTCATGGCGCAGGACTACTAGTCAAACTCAGCCCAACTTATTTTTTTATCAGTCATTATTTATTTCAATGTTTTTCAGGATCGGTAAAGATATAACTGAATGTCTATATAGAACTGAACCCTCTCTGGATAGCAAGCACATAGTTATTTAAATACAAACACTTCCACAATTTTCACACTTGACACAATAACTTATAGACAGCCAGACACAATGTAGAAAAGGTAATTTAATATATATACACATGTATCCATAAATATATTTACTTACATACACATTAGCACGCATGTACACACATACATGTGCATTTCCTTAGGGAGCGACCATTTAATTTTCATTTCAGGAGGGGAGAGGCTGGTAGATTTTGAAAATATATAGTTTGCTGACAATTTTGAAGAAAATAAATAGGTTGCGTGAGTCAAAAGTACAAAATAAATAGATTGCAGAGATATATACGTTTCTCAGTTCATAAAATAATAAATGTATCAGACAATGTCCAATTAACTTTATTGTCCCCCTTTTGACTACATTTTATATTCCTGTGAGTACTTAAAACTCAATTGCACCCTGAGTTACCAACTAAATAGTTTGTCGCCAATTAGCAAAGGTTGTATCAGGCCATAAGATAAAAAAATAGTTGTCAAGAGAAAGATTTTACTGCAACGTACAGTATAAATTTCATCAAACAGTTTTGTGGCTGTTAGGACTGGGGCGTTTTAGTCAGAACTGTTCTTCTGATTCAGTTTCATTCTATGGACGTTTTCCACGTGTATATTAATCATCCTAACATAAGAACCGCGATCTGTTTTGTGTGTGCAACGACTGATTCAAATGTAATGGAAACCAGGAACAATCAAGTATTATGTTTCAAACATTCTCAGTCCAGGATTACAAAGCTATTTTATTTTAAAAGCGTCTACCTCTTACAAAGGACAAAAGGATGTACGCAGCCGTACACCTCACGTGCACCTGTTCTCTGCAGGAAACAATTACATACAATTTCCTTGATATTCAAGGAAATAAGACTTGACATTGTCGTTTATCACTCTGTCTTATTATAAGTCTCGGATCAGAATCCAGATCTCCGCAGCTGTTGCTGATAATTTAACAAAACATTAAGCATGTATATGTCTCATTGTAAGTAGAAATATTCTTATGTTGATGTTCAGTCACCCCACTCTCATATGTGACGGCCTCTGCTGAGCTGTGTCCAAGATGTCACACGACATCTCTCAGCTCAAGACAGTTAACGTGTCATTCTTAATATGAGCTGAGAACCGCATCTACCTCCTGTGTCTCACAAGAATTCAAATATACATTCCGCTGCCCTGTACCTGACGCTCTAGTCACGGATCAGTGATGTCCTGCACCTGCTGTAGGTTGACTCGCGTGCGTGGTCTCGTGTCTTCCGCTTCAATGAACACCTCGCTGACACTCCACGAATACTCTCAAGTATTTGCATCAATGAAGATTTGCCACAAGCTATCTGAATATGATTTATTTCATAGCAATTTAAGATACAATGGTCAGGTTTAAAACTCTTCCATTAGCCTACATGAATAGCTCCGGAATATCTTCAAATCTTGAATAAGCTTGACCATTAAGAGCCTGTTTACTATCCATCTATAAAATATTCCGCTCTATTAAAAACATTGATTTGCTTTTTGAGTATCAGCTCTTTCAAGAAAGAAGAATGAAAACGTTAATAAATGTGTATGTCCTCAATGGTATGGGAAATCTACATGCATACGACTAAGTGTAGTAATTATCTGGATTAGAACAAGATTTCTAAATGTCTTTTCAGTTTAACCATTCCTAGGATGGAATGTCTCTCTATTACGTAGTTATCATGTTACTGGCCATGCACCTGTTGTGCACTATGTAAATATGTGACCAAGATTTGCCGTTTCGTTTAAAATTTAAAAATGATGTATATCTAAAGGTCAAGGGTTCATATTATATGTATAGTCGAGCATCTGACATTGTCTATCCGATCCGCTAGAGCCACAGTATGACATTTATATGATCCATCACTAAAATAGTTTGGGAGTGCATGACTATGGGGGTTAACTGATTTCACTCTGCTATTAGTTTTTGTAATGAATTAATTGGTCATTATTTAACTTCTGTGTGTCTTACGTAGGATATATGTAATGCTTCATTATTGTAGATGATGATTACATCACCACTATGCGTTAATCTTCTGATCGAAGTGAACTGACTTATTTGTTGTTAGTAGCCTACGTAAGTATGCTGGAGCCAAACCATGTACAGCTTTGTATTTTAGCGAGTACTTTGAACACAACTCTTTGTTCAGACTTTTGTCAAGACTCTGAGTTAAGGCATAGAAAAACTGAACATCTTACTCTACCATAGCCATCTCTGCTCAGCCCTGCCCCAGGCACCGCTGGGGAAGGATATATGTAGTCCCAGGAATAATAACCTGTCTCTGAGTTTACATATCATTATTATTATTTATGGAAATTAACAGCCTCAGGATACAAAAGTCTACTCTTTTTAACGGAAAGCCAATGCAGGTATTTTAAAGTTGGATACGTGGTCAAATTCAATGTGTTCTTTTGCCACGATTGATGCATAAAGCATCTTTATTGCTTTTGCCTATTATATATTAAATCGCTCCACTGTGAAATATTCTTTAAAAGCGTTGGCAAACTGTCTGAACAATCTTGTTGTGTACATCGCTTCGTTCTACTTCTATCGGTTACATGTATATATCGTGAACAACCTGCCATGCACGCAACACGTGATCTTGGATAATCTGCTACCACGTCATAAATTTACCAATGCTTTCAACAAGTTCTCGATCGTTTGCAAGAGTTTCAAAGCATTTTTATTCAACTATCTTGTAAACTCCATGCCGCGACTAGTGATGTTTTACTCGGGCTGCGCGGAATCACTTTGTGTTGGACCTGTAAGGAGTCTATTTAAAAATGCAAACTGAATCTCTTTCAATCTGCCAGGATTAAGGGGTTACGACGTTATTTATTGACGCAAACACTTTTATAATGTCTACTCTACAGTATATGTTATTATTAAACACAAGTTCTCCAAACATTTGTACCGCTAGGAAACACGTATCCAACTTTAACACATCCTTCCTGAACGCGTTGTAGCCTGTATACCAGTATATCTTTCTTTGGTAGACATGATACTGTAGCTATACAGAGTAACGACGTTTCAGTGCAACCATAGAGACAGATGGATGAATACATGGAAGGAAAGATAGAGTGAAAACTTCTATTTTACTGACATTTATCGAAAAACTATAAATCCGTGTGTTGAATGTCCAAGCATCCTTGTGAACAAAGATTGATTATACAAACCCTATTTATTTTAAAGGGTTACACAACCCTAGGATGACTTCAGTCATATAAATTTTGTCCCTAATCAATCGAATTTCTGTAATCAGCTCCCTAGACGTGCAACGTGTATAAACTTGACAAGAGAGTCTGTTAAACAGACTAACGAACTCGCAAGCTTCAATGACTTTACCACGGGGAGAAATTCTCACGTTACCATATCCATGGACGTTACAAATGACCTTGAAACGACCTTTGGTCATTATTAAACTCTGCCTATAGCTGCCAAAATGCGATATTTCCCCTGGTTTCACCAGGTCGCTAAGTACGAGATTACCAGCTGAAATACTGGCCAGGTCAAATGAGGTCTTGCTCACCGGTTAAATTCCGAATTTATAATTTGACAACTTATAAATATAACAGAACTGACAATCCTGAATTCCGCCAAAAACATTTTCTCATGGGTACGTGAGTCAGAAAACACGACCATGTTGAGAAATGAGTGAAAACCCCCACAACGGGTAATAGTTGCATGGTGTTGCATAAGACTATCATAACGTGTATAGAGCAAACAATCTCCTTAGCTTACCCTGCTCTTTCAGAAATTCCCCTAAAGTCCAGCACTTGTACATAAAGAAGACTGGCTCTTTCGAGATTTATGGGGATTAAGTTAATCACTCGGTATTACCGTGAATGGCCATTAAATTACTTCGAAGTGAACTATTTTGCTACTTAAGTTTGTCATTTAAAGGGCGGTGAGCCGGAAAATGACTGAAGTGGTTCAGGGTTATTATTTTTCACTGACTTGGTTTTGTAATGTTACCGTCCATAATCCTCAAATAACTGCGCAGACTCACGCTTCCGCTCACCGTAAACCACGCGTTACGTCACATCTCGCGAGACTACGTCGAGAACTGCATTGGAGAAACTTCATACTCTTACGTTTTATTCGACAGCCGAAACAATTCACATGGATTGGGTTCATATGCAAGCCGTCCTTTAAATACCAGGTTCCTTCTTTCATAACTCTTAGTGATGCAATTTGGATTATTTATGAGAATATCCAGAATAAACACGAAAAGAGAGGGAAAGAATATTTTGATGAAGATTGTTCAGGTGCTGGCAGAAATAAATATTTGAAAAATGTGCGTTAAAAGAATCACATAAACAATTGTTGAGTTGTTGAGTTGATCTAGATGTACCTAAAGGGGCCCTTGTGCCCAAAGCGGATTAAATAGCCATATAGTGCTGTATATGAATAAAGAAGTTACATATTCATACGAAAACTTAATTACTATTCATAAATACAGAATTAAGAGATCACTCAGCGAATGAAATTAAATATTTACATGTAGGAAGATATTTTTCGTTTCGTATGTAAGACTCGAAATCCCATTTTTGTAGTTCAGAGTTCATATTATAGGTAGAACAAAGGGGAACAATGCCACGTACAACTTTCATCAAGTTGTTTATACCATATACTCGGGATGACACGTCCTATCGCAAGTACTGTGAAGCGTTAATGACTCGGTAATTATCGGTAATCTTCGCAACACAAACAATGGCGGATCATTATGGCCCATTTACAGCCTTTTAGTGTCATGATGAAGGTCATGATCTAGCAACTACTGACGTGATAGTAGTGTGACATGCATTTCTTATATCATAACGGTCAAGAGATTACATCAGTCTGGAAAGTTGTTTTGACATCTTTCCAAAAATTAACAAATGTACGTATCTTAAATATCCGATGACAAATGTTCAATAAATGGCAGTGCCATACCATATTTGGACCCGTGAAATATTGAGTGGCAGTTTAGACAATACGAGGCCGAACCCAAAGAGGAGAAGAATAATTAATTTACAAGCAAGAGTAAGCCCAACGAAAGCAACATTGTTTATCTTCGGTCTTCTTAAAAAAAACAAAAACATGCAGCACAATAATTTTGAAACAGATTTATCGGGAAATATAGCGAGAAATCTGACATATTTGCCTCAGGTAAGTAAAGATGTTACCTGAGCTTTGTCTTTTAGCCAACGCTAACTACAAAGCTATAAGGTAACGAAATAATCGGCTACATTTAATTTTACAATCCATCCAGATTCTACACTCGAATTACATATTCAGGTCTACGACTATAAGATAGAATCAAAGACCGTTGATCCCACAACTTAACGTTTACAAGGGCAATTTTGAGTTGTTCTCATAAATGTATATGGCTGACTGACCAAGTATATTTATTGACGTCAATTGAAGTACGAAAGAAGAACTCATTACTTTTATATAGAATACTTTTAAGAAGCATTTAAAGACGTTGAACAGATCATAATCTGAGCGATGCTCCAGTACAATGACAGAGGACGGGAGGGACGTTAATCCAGGTGTGTTATGATTACCTGTATATTGTTGGTTTATAACACCTGCCAGGTAATCACCAAATTGTCATCTTTCCCCAGACCTAATGATGCCTCCAACTGATTTAATTAAAGACAGCTCTCACGATGTGAATTTTGTGACATGTTTTATTGGTTTGTGTTTTCCAGTGTCGGGATTTACAACAGCAAAGTGAGGTCTCTTTAACTGAACAACTTCATCCGAATATCTCTCCCGTCAAATCCCTGGATGCAATCTCATTAAGATTTAATGTTATTGCATGTAACATAATCCAAAGTAATCAAAATATTAACCTCTGAAAATGCAGTTATAATTATACACTGCCGGGCAAAAGAAACGATGCCACATGATTTCAGTTATTTTTCTTTACGTCATTCTGTCATAGCTGATCAAAAGGATGCTAGGATTTCAACGAGTGTAATGTGACTGACATCATGTCATTGATAAAACT
>JAUELE010024753.1:0-16399 GCA_031471655.1 Diodora aspera
CTCTCTCAGCTGGGAGTACTCGTAATCGTTATATACGTGTATACGTGTCAGCTGTCAAGTAATACTGACCAGTGGAATTGTCACTTAAAGGAGAAATTTTATAACTTCTAAACCCAGGGTTATAGTTCCTCATATAATTTTGGCAACGTAGTACATTTTACAGTTCATTTTACATTTATTATATATGTATATAAGCGACACCGGTTCCATATAAACTATTTCAATGAAATTCTAATATCTTACCTAAGATATATACCTAAGTGAGTTTAGCATCATGATTCGTTCTGTTTTTGGCTCCAGTATATTTATTTCAAGTTTCGTCGGTCGGCCTGGGATCAATTTATGTTACACGCTAAACCACCAGGCCTTCCTCCTGGACGATAAAGTGCGCCTGTCATCAGATTATCATATGTGATTATATATACACCGCAGAGTTCAAATCCTCTCGGCTTTTGGTAAGAAGAAACCAAGAAACAGTCGTAGTGTAAACAAAATATCAGCAGATAAGTGATAAGGGTGACTGGACTTATATTTATAATGAGTATAACTGGTCAGTTGATAGGTTATACTTGGCGATTTAAATCAAATTTTGGTGTACATTCAAGCTAATTAGAGGATGAAGCAGCATGCATGGGAACCATTTTGTTTTATTGTGTGGTCATCACCAAGCTGTGTAGCACTTTAAGCACGAAACAACGTATGGACGACAGTTGCGAAAACACGTGTACCCCTGTCGGTCATTCAAACAAACGTTCCCCAAAATGTAACACACAGGTGGTGGATCTACCTGCCTGTATTTGAACTGATACTGTTTAAACGTGACCGGAGACTTAATTAGCGACGAGCCCGGGGTCACTCTGGTTCAGGAATGTCCAGGACTGTTGGTCACTGCTAAATACAGACACATAGTTTCACTGTTGTAGACGAGGCTAGCCGCAGACATTCTAAACAAAAACCTCTGCGTCGAAACATTTCAAATTTTTAAAATAAAAATGGTGCTTTGCAGGGGTATATTCTGATTACAGTGCAGTGTACTTGTCATGCATGAGTATAGATGAGCGATAATATGATGTGGCATAGACTTATTTGCTGGACAGTGGTGTTGACAGATGCAACATAAACGTCACTGTAGGGGTGCCGGGCGGACCACATTGGGTGACACTATCGGTGGGGGGTGACACAGTGGCGGATTAACCGCCACCCAGGCCCCTAGCTATCAAAATATTATGAAAACTCATGAAATGGGCCGAGATGGGACCATTTTGCATGTTGAGTTTTTTTTTTATTTTCCGGACCCCGCTAGAAAATAATATCTTTCATGAACTATGTTGCCCCTCCCCCTTACTCTACACAACTCCTAGATCAACCCCAGAGAGGTGACGCCATACTTGCAGGTAGAGTGTTCTTACTCTCATTGTCAGCTGACAGAACGAGAGAACCAGAGAGTGTTGACATCAATGGCGCTTTCTAACTTTTGAGAGTATATGTTGAGGTCTTGTATGCAGAAGATAATTTTCTTTATTTTGGCTTCATGAACCGTTTTTATGCGGGAGAATGCCTGCTGGTCCAAACATCACTTGTATTGTACCAAGGAAGGAGATTGACACTGCTCCAACTTGCAAGAGGTGATCCATCGCTCTTCCTTAAATTAACAGACTTTCAGGATTCTCAGTGTTGGTGATGATTCTGTTGCTATCTGCTTCTCCGCTCGGCTTCAGCTAGTGATGTGCTCGGTATCATAATACATATTTCAGATGGACATAGCTCCGTATATTAATCAATCATGCAATAAGCGTTTGTGAAATATTATTGTCACGTGATCCAGATGGATGAGAGCTATTGGTCCCATCGTTACTGCTGCCAGCGACCCGTGTCATCGACAGGTGCAAGAAGACAACATACAGCCGCAGACATATATAGTCCTGCTCCATGACTGTGGAACCTAGAGTCTGTCTAGCTCAAGATAAGCATGTTTAGGCTGGGCGATTCCGATGTGAACTGTAGACGCTAGTCACTTGAAGTAACATACAAGAAATATATGGAAATTAAATACTTCACAGACTATGTTTAAGTCTAAGATGAATCACACTAGCGATGCTGTATGGAAGCAAATTAGTGCCACAGTGAAAACATTCTGCAAATATATGACTATTATCTAGGCTACTTAAATATTTGTGAAAACGTTTCTTATACAGTAGTATTATCATCCACGTAGATGAACGTATCATTTAGTAAATGTTTGTAGACATTTATCACTGTGGCACTTTAGATGAAAGTATCATCTACGTAAATGTTTGTAGAAACTGTTCACTATGGCACTTATACAGCAATATTATCACTGTGGCACTTATACAATAATATTATCATCTACGTAGATGAAAGTATCATCCAGTAAATTTTTGTAAACATTTATCACTGTGGCACTAATACAGTGATGTTATCCTCTACGTAGATGAACGTATCATGTAGTAAATGTTTGTAGACATTTATCACTGTGTCACTAATACAGCGATGTTATCCTCTACGTAGATGAACGTATCATGTAGTAAATGTTTGTAGACATTTATCACTGTGGCACTAATACAGCAATATTATCATCTACGTAGATGAACGTATCATCTATTAAATGTTTGTGGCACTAATACAGCAATATTATCATCTACCTAGGTGAACGTCTCATCTATTAAATGTTTGTTGCACTAATACAGCAATATTATCATCTACGTAGATGAACGTATCATCTAGTAAATGTGTGTAGACATTGATCACTGTGGCACTAATACAGCTAGTCATATTATCATGTACGTAGATGAAAGTATCATCTAGTAAATGTTTGTAGGCCTTGATCACTGTGGCACTAATACAGCAATATTATCATCTACGTAAATGTTTGCAGACGTTTATCACTGTGGCACTAACACACTTCCATACAGATGCGTTTGCGCCATGGACGAGCAACAATTTAAAACTGTTATTTCTACAGATGCTCTGGGACCAAATTTCAAATCTTTATCCTTGATTCAATGTACATGAAGGCTCGACGATATCAAAATGAAAACCAAAAATACATAACATGATAGGCTATAATTCAGACACGATGTACAGTGAATGTCTTAAGCTATAATGCAAAGCATATAATATAGCCTATGCATATGTAGTTAATTTCCAGATCAATTGAGTATTATCCATATACAAAACAAAACAAAACGAGTTCACTTCTTTCATTTGACTGCAGCTTATGGAATAATATAGGAATATGTTTCCCTCTTTTATGACATATGCATTTATCTTAAACTACTTAAAATAAGCTCTTGTACATGGCGTAGATGGGGGGGGGGGAGGGAGTAGTACAACGGTGGTCCCTGCCTCAGAACAACACCTTGAAACCTCAGAACCCGAAAGTCACGTCTACATAATCAGCCATCTAGTATGCAAAATCCATTGGCGCCCCTGCATACCTACAACGCACTGTTTCAAAATACAAAAATCTTGCAGACAACATTAAGTCTGCTTTACTCAAATAAATCGACGTTAGGTTATAAGGCATAGAATTTGTCTGGTGTCAACTGAACCTCAAAATGTATCTTGTTTTAATCTCTAAAAGTTGCTCTTACCGAAGGCGCCAGACAAGCTAAATATCCAGCTTCTGGTACGGTAATGGATTAGTATAATTGAAGTTGTCACGGTAAGTTCCGATTGCCTGTCATCGAATATGGCCGAGAGGACCCGAGATAAATAGATACATTAACATCGTCAGTAAAAGTGTGGCGCTGGCAGGCCTTGACAAGACGGTCAATCTTAGGCCTGTGTTTAAACGCGTCCGAAAGAAGCTACTTGTGGACTGTAAATTGCTTGCCCTGGCAGTGATCGAATCCGGACCATTAGACCGCGAGGATGGAACACGGCTAAAAGCGAAATGATCTGTATCTGAGATATTTGAAGGAACGTCCATCATTGTCATTTAATACACGCAAACAAGAACCATACAGATCAATTTCGCTTGGCGCCCAGTTAAATGCGGCGACTGTGGGCGAATGGGCTGCAAATCATACATGTATCTCCCAGGGCCTGAGAGGGATTTTATCAGGGGATACGAAGTTTCTTTCCGGACCCATTCCTTGTCTGTCTCCCAGACCCTAGAACATATACAAAGAAAATGGAGCTGCTGAAGTCTAGATATTTAGAAAGTCTAGGAATTCTCAGCTTCAGGAATTAGGAATATCTTTGGGCTCCTTTTCTGATTTTAGTATATTTTCTTTGTATTATGAACATCATTTTGTAGATTAAGCTTACATCTGGGACTAAATGTTGTAAAAAGGGTGTAAAAAGCGTTTGCAAGACGAAATGGCACAGACAATCTCTGTGAAGCGGAGAACAGTCTCACTAAACCTCTCCGTCAATGCCATCCGTTTGAAATTAACATATGAATAAGTGTATCATCTGTCCCCGTATGGTAATTATACACTATCCCTGGGCCCTGTTTCACAAAGCGATCTTAGCGCTAAGTTGATCGTAAACTCTTAAGATCGACTTTTCAAACCTAGTTTTAACCATCATTTCAGTTGACAAAGTAACTGAAAGCTGCACAACATTTCCTAAAATCACTCCTAGATTGTGTTGAGAAATATTGACAAATGTTTGTGACGTTGGTTTTATAATTAACCGAGTCGCTAAGATTTATCTTAACTAAGATCGCTTTGTGAAACGGGGCCCAGATACATTTTATGGAACTAAATTCTCGTCGTAGTCATGGCACGTCTTTAATAAGGACCGGGCGTGTGATAGTAGCAGGCTTCCAACAGTGGCCGGGTCCTCGGTACATTTCGTCGAAAACATAAGTACACGGGTTCTTGTTAGAAGAAATAGGGTACAAATAAAGTTACGGGTAATACATTCACAATAATCATGTCGTTATAACAACGGTAGACGATGATGGACGGGTGAGAAGTACGCGTGTGTGTGTGTGTGTTGGGGGGGGGGGGTGCGGTGGCAGTACTGGATTGATGGATGATCTGAAATATTATAAAATCAGACATTGTAAAGAGTTGCAGTCGTATTTACGCTATGATGCTAATACAGGTCCCATTTGCTGTTGCCCTCAAGAAATGGAAATGAACTTCTGTTTTGTCATATATTGTAATTGACACACATGAACTTCCTGGGAATAAGTTGTTTTTCAGACTAAAATAGCAGAGGATACAAGAATTGATTCTGTTTCTTTCGCCCACATATCCCTTTCACAGTCACACTCTAGTGCGTAAATGCATGTACCACGTTCTGTGATAGCTGAAACATTACTTCCCAAAGTAAATCAAATCGCAAATATCACACTCGCTGGTTGCATACCAGGATGCAGCAGTTTCTGTTAAAATGCATGACTGAATTAATTAGTTTCTTAAACTTTCTCTTGCACGCCAATTTAATTTAAGAATTAACCATCGTCGAAACGTAATTATAAATTTAACTATGAAATATTCCATATTGTTCTCACTTATCGTCGCGATTCAAACGATTTATTTTTGGTAACCAATTTCAACGAAATATTCCAGATTGTCAAACTAAAAACTCGAATTTTCCAAAATAGCATTATACTTTCCACCTAAAAACTAGAATTTCGTCTCCAATCTAACCAATATAAATTCCAAACATAAGCAAATAGAATTAAACCAACAGGAAAAAAAAAAGAATTTTTTTTTTCCAACAAAGATTGCATTATTTCTGAAAGAAAACGTTTTTGTCGAAATTTACATTAAGGAGAAAAACCAGCAGAAAAGGCTATCTACTTTATTTCGAGCCAGCAAACGTATGTCAAATGAAACCATTTAATACAATCTTTTATTCGTTTTCTTGAAAGCTCTGTGCAGTGTTTGTACGTGATAAGAGATTACTCGGTTACTTCAGAAAGCTATCGTTTATCATAGAAGTGAAATGTGCTAGGCCCGTTGCTAAAATAACATAAATTGCCGTAATGAAAATCGAGCTTTGGGGATTATCTTCATAACAACGCTCTGTGCCTTTCATGAGAGCGTGACGCTCCCTGGCGCCTTTTGTTTGAAGACTTAAAATGGTCCAAGGCCTTATCACCAGTGAACGAATCGGACTTAATTTCATCCCTTTACTTTATAAATACCTTTAATTGAATCCTCTTCAGTCAAGTGTGGTTTTCTGTGCCAGGGGGATTAAACGGTCCCCTTGGATTTTCTCATTACCGCTCTAAAGTATGTTGGTTAACATCCGGGCTCTGAACCCCCCTGGCAACCAAGATGTAATGGATACTGGCGTTCGTTAGAAATGTTATGACATACGGTTCAAACGTTTCGTAATTTCATTGATATAAATCCTTTGTTAGGTAAATAATTTAGTTTTGATGTTAAAAAGTGTTTGTAAAAATGTACGAAGACATCAAGGTTCTTCCGAACCTTTCTTTGTTATTGTCCAGTTTTCGTTCTTTATTTTCTTATTCATGACATCGACATTTTGTCATTACGTGCATGTCTCAAGGAAATTCAGGACTAATTTGGCGTCAATCTTGCACCTGGGGCCTGAAATTGACATTCAAGAGACGGAGACCGTTGTCGCTTGCATTCCAATATATTCTCTCCGAACTCCTGGCAGTGTGTTTTATTAGAAGCGGTGCGAGGAGACCTCTACATCACAGGGCCTTATTTTCTGCATCACTTCAAACGGATTGCGCAGAATCCTGACACAAAGATTTACAATTCTTTTCTGACGTTAGCGACGCAAAACTTAATTCTCGGAATGCACATGTAAGTCTTGTTGTTCGAGAAAGAGACGACAAACGCCACCATGAATGCAAAACCTTCAGACATTTCACAACGCCTGAATCGGGCCGGGCCGATTTTTCCGTCAGCCCTGATCGAGCATCGATAATTACGGAATGCCCGATGTGGGGAATTCCAACGTCTTTGTCACATTAATTGTTTTGTCAGTTGGTGACGGTCTGCTTGATGACTTGTGAAGGATGACGGTTTCCATTAATCACAAGATAAGATAACCCAGTCCGGAGAGGTCAGACAGGTCAGTAGTGCCCTGTTGACCATCAAACTGGACATGCCAGGGTCGGCCTCACGCCATTAAAGTCTTGTTACAAGCATCCGAACTAACATTAATTCTGATGTAGGTGTCAGACTCGCCCGGCTGGATAAGACACGGTTGTCATGAACACGTGTTGGAAGATTAACAACCAAAGGTGTTAAGTGTCTTGCCTTGAGCAATGAAATGTGCAGTTTCAAGATAGTAGTTTTAATCAAGCGAGCTAATTGACACTGAAGCAGTACAGACATGTAAATGCTCACAACGTGGGTAGCCGCAAGTGATTTATGCTGGTTAAAATAAGACACGAATCAGAATGTCATGTGTTCAGTATGATATCCGATTCCCAAAACTCCGGGACCACATGCATTACTATGGACGCGTTGGTTTACATCTGGACTCAATTCAGTTTCTGAAAATTACAGAATATTTTAAAGGAGATTTTCATAAATTGAACGTAGCCGTATCACCTCGAGGGTCTTCCAGGCAGTGATATGGTGTCATACATAAAGAATAGGGCACCAGTATCGATATGCTTCTCGTACAAGACAACTGCAATGCTTTTCGTACGCCGTTTGTCTGATGCTCCCTTGTTCAAATGTCTCCTTCCGTGTGCGCTGACTGAAAACATGCTCGTGCAAGATAAAACTAAATTGAATATTGTGTAATCATCTGTAATTCTACTTACTGAGTCTCGTTAGCAATATAAATAAGAGCGTACGCAAGATTATTCAATTGGGCTCACAAATCTTGGACGCGAAATTTTAAATTTCTCTTTAGAAGAGAATGCGTTGAAAGAACATACACACATCGGGAATAAAATTATCATATTTCAAAGAATAAAATCTGGTTCAGACTGATGGTTTCAACAGAAAGACTTAACAATTCTAGATTGACTACATTTGCCAGATACTAAGACTCGGACAATAAATAAAGCCGAAAATAGGACATTTAGGAGATTGTGGAAAGTCTAGAAACCGGATATCACGGTCCGCACGGATCAGTTTTAAGGAAAAGGCATTTAAGCGACTGAAACAAGGTCTACAACTACTTTGAAATCAAGCTGCTTTATGACTGTTGTAATGCACATATACTCATGGTTTCATTTGGCCGTATAATCGATCTGTCCGTCACGTCAAACAAACTTGATTGATCATTTTATATGGACATAATTGTTCCCCAAATTATTAATGTCTATTTCATGAAATATGTCAGCTGATCATGCAAGCAGCATATCATATCGTCGCGTATGAACGGTCATATCAGATTCAAATAAGCCTGATTGACGGACAAACAAAGAAGTCATTACGGACGACGGTCATTTCGCATGCTTGCTTTGTCATGCAGTGTCCTGTTACACCATCAAAATGTTCCCTCATAATCATCAGTTATCCGAGACCCTGATTTACGGAGGTATTATGCTGGATCTCGTAAGGATTTTGATATTAAGATAAAAGAAATATTTCTCTTTTATTATCGACTAGTGTCACTAGCGCGCTTCATAGCCCCAATTATCTGTTCTGTGTGCAGTGGATGATTGCGTGTAAAGAGGTTTTCTTCATTTTTTTCACGAAGCGATAAAACAAATCAATAAATAAATAAACATTGATAACATTTTAATAGAAATGGCCTGGCGTTATGACGTAATAAATTATACGTTTTTTCGCGATAGACAAGAAAAAACTGACCGAAAATAGGACAGTCCTTTACATATCTCCAAAATAATAATTACAGTCAGCAATATTATTCGGGAAATACATGTACTCTCAAATCTCGTTGTGTGGTTTCTTCTAAAAGAGTATATTTAAAAAGATGCGTGTTTAGTTCGTTAAATTTGAAATTAAATAAAAAATATTAAAGTTTCGAAAATAGCTTTATTGGCACCATCATAACCCAAAGCTCGTTACGGTTTATAAAGGAAACATAATACATTCTTGTCCTAACACAGAAAATGCCTTACCCTTACACAGATACATGTCTTGCCATAACTCGGATACATGTCTTGCCATAACACGGATAAATGCACATTCAGGAGATCAATACTCGAAGTCCTGACCTGTGGCTTGTCACGTGACTGAGTTCCATAGAAAAGCAAGGGCCATTATCGTCCCTAGCAGTCATGTTTGTTCAAAGGATGTAATATTGATATATAAACAGGCGAAAACCACCATAATTATCGCCTCCGTAAACAGTTTAGTCCGAGTTGTGTTGACAAACAGGAGTAAGCACCGCGATTGTCAATGTCATGCAATAGAATGGAACCATGAATCTGCTCATAACAAGCTCGTTAAAAGGATAACACTCTGGCGCGGTATCCTCATTATTTTCGAGCTGTTATCCTTGCCTATTTGCTCTGTATGCATACATGATTTGTGTTGCAGATCACTGCGTTCTGCAATTATTTATTAATTATTTCTAAGGATAAACATGATTTCCATTTATGCGTGTTTCCTATCACCCAAGGGTCACCGTGGTTCATCGTTTCCATAAACCAATATTGGTACTCGATGACGCCGCTGGGAACTGCATCGTTGACTATCTGTTGGCGCTGATCAAATCTCTTTGGTCGAAGTACAACTGGGTGAACCCTGCATTCGACTGTTGTCGTTATCATTATAATGGTGTAGGTTCGGTACAGTGGGGTAGGTTAACGAATTCTGGTGAATGTTTGAGACTTTTATGCATCTATCCATCCCATAGAACACGAGTCTCTGGCTGTCGATATATACTTCAATCCTGCTCCACGACTGTGAGAAATTATAAAGATCGAAATCAGTCTAGCTCAGAATAAGCGAATCTATGTCCGGTTCTTTGAAATGTAGAAGCCAATTTCCTCGAGGAGAAGAAGTTTAAATATTTCATAACTCTTAGTTAGACTTTTGCCAAGTCCCTAAGTCCTAAGCAGTCTCGGTTTATTTAATGTAAATCACTTATGTGTATCGGTAATTTACCACCATCTCGATGGACATGCTAATTAAAGGAATATCAGTAGGAAACAGTGCACTAGAGTATCAATAGTCACAGGGACTTGATGTCTTGTCGTCTCTGGAATATATGCTGTCTCACTCTCTTCCTCACTTATCTTTCTTTCTCTCCCCTTCTCTCTCTCTCTTAATATCTCTTCCTCCCACATTCCCTCCCTTTAACTTCCTCGCTGTCGTAATTGCGTCAAGGTCTTAAGGTTTTCAAATTGCTTAAATATATGTAAAAACCGCGACACATTATTATTTATGGATCATGCTATCTTCCTAGTTGTCCTTGGGTAGGCTGACACATATAGGAGTACCGTAAAGTAAGATTGGATTCAGTTTTCTAACCATGAAAGATATAGGGACTCAATATCTTGACAAACGTCCAATTCGGCTATCGTCTTCGAACTGCCGACAATTGACTAACAAAAGATCATCCCGGAAGAGTATCCATTCAACCCATAGTAACTGTAAACTTTAACGTGAATGTGTTGACACAAGAAAAGGTTGGCTCCTCTAGGAAATACTGACGATAAGTTTTGGTTAATTTAGCACGGATGCTGTTTGTTTGATGTACCAACGTGGACATATGTTGCTCTAGTCGTCATCACAAAGGTAGCTCATTGTTTTGTCCTGTTTTTGCTGGTGTTTCAGTAGCGACGAGCGCCGTCTTCTTTATTCAATCAGCAAACATTGAAACGTATCTACCTGATCTATGGCAGTATTACTTATAAGCCAATGTGGTTAGCATTATGAAAGAGAGTGCTGACATTTAGATACGCTTTGCGTGTTTTGATACACTTGCAATAGAACACGTGGTTTACATAATCGGATGTGAATTAAGCGGAAGGGACAAGACTTCTTACACGTACATGTATCTGAAATACTAGCAGAATTGGTGGATCTCTCTACGAGTACCGGGTTTGAATCCGGGTCTGCTGTGCCAATGCCATTGGTGCCACAGAACAAAACATGGAGATCCCGTCAGGTCTTCTATTCTTCAACGTAAAGTCAACACGTGAAGTGCTCAAATCCAAACAAACTGCTCAGAAAAGCTGTAGGTAAGCTCTGTTAAAGAGAAGGGTCTTTGGAATGTCTCTAAATTCTCAAATGAAGCTCGTTAAAGGGTGCATGGCAACGACCCGATGCACAGAAATCTCTGTCTCCATGTGACCACATGTCTGTTCTGGGCGCAAGTGTCCGCTCGGGTTGGCTCTCAGTGTTTTAGTTGGTTGGTATCGTGTGGTGAGATATTGTAGATGCATCAGTGCCAGTCACACGTAATGTCTTAGTCTGTCTCCCAGACCCTAAAGCATACAAAGATAATAAGGCCTGCCCAAGTCTAGATATTTAGCAAGCCTAGGATTTCTCAGAAATTAAGAATATCCCTGGGCTCCTTTTCTGGTTTTAGTATTTTAATATTTTAAGTAAATCATTTTTGTAGATTAAACTTATTTCTGGGGCTAAATTATAGTCTAGTAATGTCTTAGAACGCACAACATTATCCACTTCACACTAAAACGGACGAGTGATGATTTTAAAACAAAAAGCTATCTGATCATAAAGAACAGTTGTTTTTTTTCCGTATCAAACGTCACTAGCAGTTTTCACCGCACCAAAGCTGAAAATGGTAGTAATTGGATAGAATATGTGTAACAAAAGACATATCGTTACAACCGAATTGGACAGATGTCACCACATCAAATCAACTCATGATATTAACATTCATCTTGCACTACATGCAACGACATACGGTTAGTGAGACAATCAGGAAAGAGTCGTTAAACTTCTTGGAACAGGAAGGATCGAAAGAAACACGACGACTCTGATTCAATTTATCGTTCTGGTCCTTTCCTGATATTTCATAATGACAAGAAACATTATCATCTCCAGGCATATTGATCATATTCTCTCTTTTATGTGGTATTTATAGTAGCGTAATGTTGATAAACAAAGCTGCAATGTTGGCTACTTTGAAGCTCGCAAATGGAAAACGTCAATAAAGACTTGCAGAGAGCACGGTGGTCGGGGAGTGGAACCATCTCGTTGTAGTTTTCACTTGATGTATGACCGACCGCTAAATGTTCTTTGGGAAGGAAATTGCCAGTAAACTTCTTTTAATAGAGCTGCTTCGTTTTTCTTTGAAACGAACGCGTGGGATTTCGATGGAGACAGTTGGTTCATCATCTTGCTCTATTAATCAGGTGTACGTGTACTTTACAGAGCAGGGTTTCTAGGGCAGCAATAGACATGCGTTAGGTTTGTGCGAGGGAAATGATTTGGTCTGGGTCTTCATCGTAACATAAAGGTTAGATGTGAGTTTGATGATAATATTCCATTACAATCCAGCCGGGAAAATTGAGATGGTCATGTTTGCATTTGTCTGCATGTATGGATGCAAATGATGCACACGGTTGATTGAGAGAGAGCGGAGAGAGGGAGGGAGAGAGACAGAGACAGACAGACAGAGAGAGACAGAGAGAGAGAGAGAGACAGACAGACAGACAGACAGACAGACAGACAGAGAGAGAGACACACACAGATGGTTATATAGCGAACAATATTTGAATGAACTGTAATACAATTACTTATGGGTTTGGAAAAGGGTTGAAATCAATCCATCCACTTACACACACATCTCCATCCATCCATCCATACTAGACTAAAACATAATCTCTGAAGTAAGATTAATATTTCTATTTAAAAAAAAATTAAATTAAAACGATATACAAATGTAATAAAATAAATAAGCTATCTGGACTGGCAACATATCTAGACTGTGCTTGTCTCTGTTATAATAAAACTTCAGAGTCTGGATGACAGACTACCATCCATACATACATACACTCAAAACCACAAATACACGCACACACACTCCTACACACGTATGACTAATGTAAACATCCCTGAAGAAATACATTCACTTTCTGCCAGCACGGAAACTGGGAACAAAACAGAACTGAGCTTAAGCACAAATCTCAAACACATGCTTTTCTCAAATCAAACTAATCGCAAGCAAGTCAAACGTGCCTTCAGCTTAACGAGTACGTTAAGAAATGGAAAACCGGATTTGGCGTAAGGCTTGTATCAACCTACTGCCTCCAGTCCAACATACTTCCTTGTTATTTATGCTTGTATTACACGAAAAGACAACCCAAACATTTACTGAATGTAATTAAAACGACTGCTATTTTAATACCCTCTATGCAAATGGGAACGTTTGGAATATATGTTTGCCAATGTTTATATCATGAATTCTCATATTTCGTGTTTTGTTTTTCAGAGAGAAAATGTGTTTTATATGCCTGGTTTTTACCCCACAACACAAGAATCTGCTTCAGTTTAAAGAAAGTAAGTATAAAGATTCAAATACATGGCATAACTGAATGTTTAGTTTGCAATTATTAGTCTTTGTCTTTTCCTATTGTAGTTAATCTACCACATGTATTATAGAAAGGAGGAAATGAATGAAGGCAGGATTATTAAAACAGTTAAACAATGAGACAAGAAGCACAGAAAGTCAGTATAAAACTTAAGTCCTTTATAACCTGCCATCCCTCCATTAGCAGTTGCATGCTCATGATGGGGAGTGTTCAATGAGGTCACAGTGCAGATCATACTTCAACTTACATTTGCTTATCAGTAGCAGAGTTGTAACTGTTGTTCGTTTTGGCATGGAGAGCTGCGTTGTGCTGTGGCTGAAAGATTGTTATGCGATGTGGGTTCTTTTAAGCTCAATTCTCAAATTTCGTAACTTCATTACTTTGGAGTCATGATCACAAATGCATTTTATCGAACAAAATATAACATTTCATTATTACAAATATGCTTTTGCCATCGTCTTAAACTTTTAAATTGTTTATAATCAAGTAATGTAGGGAAATAACGTTTCCTTTAACAATTAGACTTGTACAAGTCTTTGAGAAAATTTCTTATTTCATGTTGTTTAAATATTAACAAATATAACATACAAATAAAATTCTCAGAGAGTGTCATCCTATGTATTACCGAGACTTGCTAAATTGTATTGCACAGCGAGCTGAACGTATGGTAAAGATATCTCACTTTGAGCAAGGCTATTAAACATGTACAAGGCAAAGAAATGCGAGCCTGTGGATAATCCTAATCTAATTATAGTGAATTACCTCCACTATCCCCCAAACGTCGATCGATAACAGTGATCAGCGCAAATAGAGATTAACTGTTTCAATATCAACGTTTTAGTTTCTGAAATATGCCTTGAAGCGAAGATCGTGATCGTGTTGACAGGAATATACATGTACATGATATGTCGATCATGCCATAGAATCTACAGTGCTAATTGACCTATATTTACACTGACACCACGTAATGCCAACAGAGAATGGTGTTAGAGTTATGAGATTATTTATATCACAGCGGGTTTCGCTGAACAGAGAAAGTGTCTCTATCAACCACGCCCTTGGCTTTAATATACTGACACCCATTAAAAACGATACAGAGACAAATGATTACATTCGTTTCGTTTTTGTGTCACTGTTCATAAACAAATCTTAGTTTTGTTGGGATTCATTTGGTTCGAATGGTACTGAAGTAATACTATCTCGAATAAGTATCTCTGAAAATTGCCAACTTTTGTTTTTTTTTATTCAGTAGTCTCTGAAAGTCATGGTATAGTTTCTTTTGAACGTCAGTATATTTAAAAAGGGGGACTGTGCATGGGCATGTCATTCCCTTACTTTTCTGGTTTGTAAAGATAATGTGAAAAAAATGGTAAATTATATACTTTAAATAAAAGGCTTTGTGGCGACTTTCATTGAAAGCAAGATTGCAGTATCAATATTTCTCTTGATCCGTTTATTCCAAAGAGTCAAGGAGAATGGTTCGTCGCTACATTTTTCACTCTATTAAACATTTTCTTTAATGTTTCTGTGCGTTAAAAGTGTGTTTCCAAATTACCCTGTTGTTGGATTTCGCTGTATTCATTTCCATCTCCTTCAAATGGTACTCGAAACTGTCTTTGGTGGGCGCCGATTACCTCGCCAAAGACTGCCTGTCAATATTCCAGCGACAATGGCTGGATATCAAAGAAAACCGGACTATAATTTGGCCGAACTTTGACTTCAATTAGAAATTAATGATACGATGGCGTCTTTGTCAAGCCAGAACGAACTCCTTCGTGGCAACTTTACAACATATCCTTTCGGACTTAAATCTTGACGCCCATCGACAGGAGGTTATTGAGGCGGAAGGTCATTTGGACTCCGGTAGAAATAATAAAAATCCAATTACGTTATTCAAATGCCACCTGTGGTTCTTATTATGTGAAGTCAATTCCGGGCTGCCTGTGAAGGATTGCAGTTTGCAGAATTGGAGCGCTGTGCCGTCTGGGACTAGGGTCGAATCTCCCTTGATACTGATGGATGTTTTGTAGTAAAAACGTTAAACCGGAAGTTAAGTGTTAGAAAAGCTTGATTTGACATTTATTGATTGTGTTAGGATGTGTGATTTTATATTTAAGAAGTATGTTATATTGTCAGTTTCATCATGTAGCTTTGTGATAATTATAGCATTTAGGCATAGGATGAGACGAGTAGCATCCAGCTCAAGAATATCTATAAAATGTATATTTTTAAGGCATTAGCTCTCAATACTAATCGTATACCTTAAACTATTTAATTTGTATTATATCGGCGGATCACAAATTTTGGGAGGAGGCGGTAAAGTTTGCAAAATGCAAGTCTCAGTGTGTGTGTGTGTGTGTGTGTGCAGGGGGGCGCTATTTTTTTATACACCCGACCTACATATTTCATTGGGGTGAGGCCCCTTCGCATCAGCCTGTGAAGACCTACGTTAGTGGTCCTATTAAAAATATGGAATTAGTGGATGCTCGTTTCCACATACTTTGAATACATATATTACTTACCTTGGGTTTTCAATCTGTTTCTGACATGATATATTTTCATACCAAAGAGGTTAATAGCACAAATCTGGGTCAGAACCTGTTTTTATTGATTATTTTAAAACCGTGTGTTCTGAACATAAATAAGACAAGTTTCCACTTTAGTTAGTCTGCCATACAGACGCTGAATAACCACTTTTATCCTCTGTCAGCTAGTCTTGCCCCATGACTGTGAAATGTTGTTAATTCTATATTTAAAGCCTTTAGTCAGTCTACTAAAGCAAGTCTAGCTGGCTTCTATTCCACACTGCATTGAAGGACTAAAAAAATATATAAAATAATTTTATAATATTTCATAGACTATTTTTTAGTCTATCTGTCAGCCTTTAGTCTATCTGCCAGCCTACTACTGTAAGCCCACATCTTCAGTTTAGCAAGTCTAGACAAAGGCAAATTAAGCTTTCTCTGGGCTGCTTTGGAATTTTATAGGTAGATG
>JAUELE010024864.1:0-16395 GCA_031471655.1 Diodora aspera
CCCCAGTGATTTTGTGTCAGAAAAAAATTCTTCCAGTAAACCGAAAAGAGAAAATAATCGAATTTGTGTTGTCTACCAGTTGCCGGACTCCTGGGTATTTGTGCCCACAACTGGACCATGCGACCCCTCCCCTTATACGCTTATGCGGTTACGCTTCTAGCAGACTATATATTTTACAAATTATCACCTGACGTTTTGGTCAAGGTAACCACGACCTTCACACCCCTAACACTGTCCCCGTGGTCAGCTTGACCAGCAGCTCATTAGAGTCACTTGTCACTTTTCGCAATGTTTGTCATGTAAAACAGAGCTTAAAGATGAATACGTAATACAGAGCTGAATGTTGGATACGTGTTCCTCGGTACTAAATATGTCTGCTGCATTCTATGTAAAATACATAACATAAACTGTATAATAGACATTATATTTAAATTACGCTGTATCCCCAATTCCAGGCACAGCGTAACGAATTCATTTTGTACTCAAACTCCTCACTGTGCCTAGCTCCTTCTCGAGCTTGTACGGTAACCGCCGCTGTACGGAGTTTAATAAATAGTCGAATAAAACTAGTGACCCGTCACAGCGTTAGCCGAATGTAGGCTGAATGTCTTGACGCTAATTATATATATATATAATGTGTTCAATAAGATTACTCAGAAAATTTGCGAATTATAATAAATGACCCGGGGATGGAAAAGAAAAGAATGGCAATTGAAAGTCCTTTTAAAGTAACAAACACGATATATTTTGTGTACACTAATCGTAATATGTTCATATTTCAATGCATATTTATCCTTCCCGATATTGTTTTTGGACACGAAAAACCTTGATTTTGACCTTGTATCCAACTTTAAGATTTCTAACAAAACTTTCTAATCTTTACGTTATGTTAAAATTATATGATCAAATTTTATTGGCATCATAACTGGTTGAAATTTTTACATTTTAATTTAATATTAATATATGGAGAGAATAATTATGTTTGGCGGCATATACTAGCGACTGACATATTAAAAACATTGAATCTGGTTTGCTTGTCATCGTTATTCGATTCTCAGTTTCTCACGTGAATAAGACCTGTATTTCTTCCATTACAAATCCCAAACCAATGTTATGTGTTTGTCTACCACGCGTTGAGAGGACAAGCTCTGTTTGTTTCGTATGTCCAAGCCTATGTACTAAACCCTGGTCACTCATGGTCACTGCCAAACTATTTCGGCCTGTTTGCACTGAAGACAGATAACGCACGTGATTGTGACGTTGTATTAGACATTGAATGTGAATATTATTAATTCAACATGGAGAGATCAGACCAGATCGCCGATCTCTGCCAGGATTGTCATCGTGCATGCAAAGAGACATTTGAAGACGGCAGAGCCATGCGAATTTCTGAACAGACTTGTAGCAATACCAGTGCGGTGATTCATGAAAGACGTCAAGTCTATTCGCTATATGAAGGAGTATTCATACCCCGAATACTACTTTTAGTATGTTGTGATATAAGCATCTGTGGTTGTATAACCAAGGACTGCTTCTTTCGATCAGAAATCGGCAAGTAAGTGATTTGATTTACGTGGCTTTCGGCAATTTTTCAGTCACCTCACCACAGTCTCTCCTACATCACGTCGGTGTCGGGTTCAATCTCCGAGCTGCAAGAGAGGTACTCGGGCGGGATTCGAACTCATAACCGCCAAGATAAGGCTGTCGATTACTGGACCGACACGCTAACCACTGCACCATCTGGCGCCCCTAAATGGTCAAGTCCTCCGGTAGGGGAATATGATGCCTGTAGACAATATATGTGGTTGATGCCAGTAGACACTTTATTACGGGTGTCTCTCAATGTGCTTCAGTGAGATAAAGTAAAAGCTGGACAATGAGAGTGTCTTGATATCTGTAAGATTTCGTAGCGTGGGTATAGGCCAATCGTAGCTACCCGTCTCTTTCCGTTACTGGGTAGAGGACTCGTATGCCTCTCGAGAGCCGACATGCGAGAAATTTACGCATGGCGGAGGAATGACAATCGGAATGGGTGGCGTCCGATTTCATATAGGCTTTTACGGATTAAGCCGGGTGTTGCCAAGCGAATTCTTGGCGCACGTTTTGATGTGATACGACCAAATAGTTCCATTGAAAATTGTTTTTTTTTAATAAATTTGTTGGGATGGGGATTTATAACACAAATGTGCTTATCTGTTAAGTCTGAAATTGTAAGATTTTGGGGGTATACACTTTATTGAATAACATCGCTTTCCCTGAATATTATCATGCGAACGCACAAAGCAACAACAATTCAGAGTTATCTTTCCCTACAGTAGCTTTCAAACCAGTTTCTTCTTGTACTCGCTTTGCGCTGGACTGAGGTGGGTCTGATCAAAAATGGCGACGGTCATGGAAAAAGACGAGAAGCTTCGCTTGGGATATAGGCGCTATACATAACACATGGAATTCTAGAAAGGTGTATACAAGCAAGTAACCATTTTAACAACGCCCTGACTGTTAACAACAGACCTAGATCGATATTTAACTACCTATAGATTCACTTCATATGATCAGTCTGGGACAAATGGACAATACTGACCACCATGTCCACGTCACTCATTTTATATATTGACGTCAAAAGAAACTATACAAACCTTTCAGATCCTATTGAAGAAAATCAACCATGTTGGCTATTTTTAGAGATATTTATTTAAGTGGTGTTTCAGTACGATGCATATGCAAACCACATAAACGCCACGAAAATATGAACATTGTTGAAAGGCGACACCAAAACAGGGTTGTTAAAGGTTGTCACCATTTTGCTCTGTATCGTTTTTTTTGGACGTCGGTATACATAATTTACATAATTACAACAAACATTAGTTTTTACAGTTCGTGAGTTAGTTTCCGGTTGTTTTACTTTTGCGCCGAAACTATTCGTTCCTTCAGTTTGACTACAATAAGATTACAGCTGCGAATGAGCACAGCGCACCATTAGAGCTAGGTTCAATCCAAATTAAGTGATTTGAGGTTTACATGGTTTTCGGTAATCTTTCAGCCACATCACAACGGTCTCACCAACATCACGTCGATGTCGGGGCTCTTGTTTCTCCGGGCTAAAAGAGAGGTGCCCGGGTGGGACTCGAACCACAACCACCAAGGCTGGCAGATTGCTGGGCCGACGCGCTAACCACTGCGACATCCCGCGACATTTCAGCTCAAATTGATCATAATAATTTAGAAATCAGTAGTTGTTAAACCCTGAATTATTGAACAAACCTTACAATCTGTTCGCCACAGTCTAAAGACGAATCATTTTGACCGGACGCAACTAGCCCTTTTCCTAGCCCTAAACTGACCCTAACAACACGAGTAGAACCCAAAACGTAACGGTTCCCTGGGGCGACCTCTCATTCCAACATGACAGCCATCACTTCATACAAGTAAAGTGTGACTAATTCAATCAATGTCTGTATGTTTCCAAAATGTATTTAAAAGAGTTGAAGTAGTGGTGTTAATTATCCTTTTATGGATCAGTTTAAAAACGGAAAGAAGACGTTTTGTTGACGTTATAGAAATACTTTGCAAATAGCAAACAAGAAGAACTGGATGACCTTCGTTAACAAGCCTCGCTTGACCGAATGTAACGATGATGCACGTGCCACACATGTTAGGTGGTCAATGGTCGAACATTTGACAGTGCAGGGATTACATCATTCAGTTCATCCGTAGCATAGTGGTCAGTAAATGTGTCAGAGAGGTCCAGTGATGCACTTGATAAATTACAATGACTGTTTCAGTATGGATTAACGTTCCACAGTAATCTAGACTCTCTTTTCATTATGTACCCTGCTGGATACTCTATACATCCACTATAGGAAAAGGAGACTAAAATACAGTCTGGTAATCGAGACTACAATGTTCACTGAAGAATGCATAACCATTTAGTCAAATTTCTTTCCTTTGTGTTTGTCATGTAATGATGTTCCGAACATGACAGTACCACGACAATTGCTACAAACACTGCGCATCATTGACATGTCATTAGATGATGAGCTGGCAATGAAGCACAACTTATCCCTGTACTATGGAGTCCAAGCTATATAATTTTTTTTATTTTATATGCAACCATAAAGTTGGATACGTGCTCCCAAACGCGAAATAGGTCTGGTGCCCTATGCGTGAAATAAAAATAACATAAAATGTGAATCATACATTGTGAACGTGTGTGCCTCATTCAATAACGCCATATGCCCTTTGTCCCGGCAGGGGCAGGCTGACTTATTTTCTACTTTCATATAACCAGCCTCATTCCGAACCTTACTCTGAGGGTTTTCTGAAGAATGTTCCTTCGATTTCGGAATTCTTTCCGAGTATGAGTCAAATGCATTTATTTGCAAATGCACATTTCCGGCGGTTCACGAACATTTTCTAAATTCTATCGGAAACTTTCCGACCCGGGGGTCTTAAACGGAGGTCGGTTTATTTTCGGCTTGCGCATTGTTTTCCTGTGTTTAAATCTAGCCATCCGTTTAATACACCTTGCTTATCAACCTTATTAAAGATAGAGTCATCGCTAAACACTGTCTTTAAAATCTGAAGCATATCAATAAACAATCCAAATTATCACATGCATATCAGTTGTGAAAAGTCAAAATATATCCTGATGTTAATTATTATAGTCATCCCTGTATGGAGTTCTACATTGTCATGCTAACAGTTTTATGGCAATAATATCATGGTGTAACTTAATGTATCTTTGATCTGGTAGATTGGAATTGTATCTAATATTATTCGTCCGCCCTGGGCCCACTTCCATAAAGCGATTTTAGCGTACGCGGATCGTAAGTCCTTAAGATCGAGATTTCACCATATCTTTTAAAAGTTAAAATCACGACCTTAAGAACTTACAATCAACTTAGAGCTAAAATTGCTGTGTAGAAGTGGGCCCTGAATGTTTTGTTACATCTAAGAACTATTGCCAGTATTTAATCACTTCTCCAAATGTTTATGTCTATTATATAGAAGCGGCAATAATAATTAGCACGAGTATAGATGTGTTCAAAGTTTTCTTAAAAATGCAATACTAAAACTAAACTTTTGTCAAGACCCGACGGACTTAAAAGTGTAAGGAGAGAAAGCAGAATAAAATGTTACTCCTCTTGGAATACTATCCTCTTCTAGCTGTGAGACAGGCCTAACAGGGAGCACCATCATAAAGTAATGGTAGTAAAGGTTTCTTATGCCTTGACTCAGGGTCTTGACTAGGCTTTTGTCAAAACCCTAAGGCTGTATAAAGTTTCTTAAATTTATATATGTAACATCAAAGGCAAATAACTATTCCCAGGACGATATTGCCTTTCCTAGCTGTGCCTGGGGCAGGGTTAAGCAGAGATGGCTATGGTAGAATGAAATGTTCCGTTTTCTATGCCTTGACTCAGGGTCTTGACAAAAGTCTATACTGAAAATTAATGTGCTACTTGATACTTGTTAACATGCTTCGTTTAATATGCTCGATGTTTATTTAAGTTGGGTCTCAAGACATCGTATATCATTTGTAACTGCAACAAAATCTCTGATTTGGAGAAGTTAGTGGACTAGGATTTATTGGCGAATGTCGTTTTGAGCGATGAATCCTTTATTTACGACTGTAGTTTCGCTTATCGGGCGTGTGATCAGTCGTGAAGGTAGCGGAGGGGTTGTCCACGCCAGAACAATCTCACGTCTTCTCCATGCCCGTAGAAACCACAGACGGCGTTCCACAGGTCACGCGGGTCATGGTGGCTTCAATTTTAGGGTTCTTAAATTCAATTGGATGACCTCGAACTTTGGCAAATTTCGGCTGGCTTGCCACTTGAATTTTAAACAGAAGCAGTTGTCACAACAGCATGTCATATAAACACTTCTCAAACATGTGTCTTAGGCTTCGACAAGTATGTGAGGGTGTGTTTTTGATAACTTTCAAAGTTATAAATGATAGAGCAGAAT
The DNA here is from genome assembly GCA_031471655.1 of Diodora aspera. NCBI lineage: Eukaryota > Metazoa > Mollusca > Gastropoda > Lepetellida > Fissurellidae > Diodora > Diodora aspera. Next base: position 5,971 of record JAUELE010024864.1, read on the forward strand.
TATTTTGTTGCGCGTTTTTCTCAGAGTACTTCATCCAATTAAGGTTGATGCCATTTGGTACTATGAATAACAAATATTAAGCTATTAAAATATTTGTTCATTTATGGACTAATTCCTATATCCTGTTGACAACAGCATGCCGATATAATTGTCCTGATCATCATTATTATGTTAATGTTAAAAGCCAGTAAAAGAAATAGCTATTGCCAGATCCATTGGCGGATCATATTATGTAATTCTGTAACTCTACATTATTAAGAATAAATTCATGAATTTCAACCAATCTTCTGTGAAATAATAGCACGTGACAGAGAAACGGCGTAATTTATATTCTGTGTAGTATTGGTATGTTCAGGAGAGTACGTGTAGTTGGATGGGTGACTGGCTGGCGTTGTAAAGTTTCCAGCCTTCAAGGGTTCCCCTGCCTCACATTGAAACACTGACTGTGTCAGTGGTGTCACCTTGGCAAGTGGTTTTGCTCGTAAATTGCCTAAGTCCACCCAGTGAAAGTGGATACCTTGTCGGAAAGTAATGATGATATGAAAGTTAACCTTCTAGCGCCTATCTGGCAGCTTGGGTTGTAAACTCCCTGGGGAGCTGACAAAGGTTGAGGATTGTACATTGATTCAATGACCAGGGTAATAATATGGAGCGCTTTGATCATGCGCCTTGTGGGTGGATTTAGCGCTACAAAAAGACTCCTTATTATTGTTATCATTATTATTATTATTATTATTATCAAATAACAGGTACCGAACGTGGAGAAATTTATCCGCTTGACGTTTACTTTGTTTGAATGAAATTTTGGGTGGTGTCTTGAGATGATGAACTTAAACTGGGGAAAATGAAGAACAGAAGTGCTTCGAAAAGAGATCAAGGTTTAAGGCTTGCTGCGGGCCGCGCTAGCTGCGAGTTCTCGCGCACATAAATCTTCCCGACATATAGCTATATTTCTCTCGAGGTAAGGAAGGACACACAGCCATATGTTACAACGGGAGCTTTTTCTTCAACTGATTTATATACTTGCACTTTTCTCAATTTCAATACCGTCTCCAATACATTTAACAAGGTTTTCAAAACTTAAATCAGATAACGTAATTACAACATATACCCGTTTGGCAATCATGAAAGACGTGCGAGCACCATTCCTACACGCTATCACCCTTGTAATAAGGAAAGATTGTCGTGTAAGAAAAGTCTCATTTAAAACGATTTTCACAATCTTCCAAAATTTAAGTTTGAGTTCTTTTAAATGACGTAATAAGCACTATTAAAGACATGCCTTATGAACGCATTGCATGTAGACGTCGGCGGAGGAACCAGGAATTCCCCGACGGGGGGCGGGGGTTGGGGTGGGGTGGTAGATCCCATCAGAGGGACTGAAATCCCCGATAAGGGAGACTAAACATCTTTTGATAAGCAAAATACACAATTTTTTAAATGACACAATAATATACTCATGTTTTCAACGAAACTATCTCCGACGAATTGCAATACTTTCCTGGATTCTCCCCCCCCCCCCTTCCCCCGCTGGCGACACCCCGGCATGTTGATTTCAGGCATATTCATGTTATGAAAGATTTTCGGTCATATTCTACGGCGTCTATTCTCCAAATTGCATAAAACATCGCGTCAAAGTATTTTATCAATTTTGTGCAGAAACATTTCGCGAGGATCATAAAAGGGATAGATCTAGAGGATGTGAAACGGTTTAACTAATGCGTATGCAGTTGAAACGTTCAATTTCGTTTAGTGCCACTTAAAAGCGTTTTGATTCAAAAACGGAATTAGCGTTTATGGGATTTTTTTTTACTTTCATAGAAGATTTCGACTGTTGCCAGTGGCTTTCCCAAGTAATCAACTGAATGCAGTTACAACTCGACAAAAACGCATACGAACATCATCAAAAACAACAAGTAACAAATTGTTTTCGTAATATTTTTGGCCTTGGTTTGCTGCTAAGATAGCAACACACAATTTAGAGGACGAGCTAAAGGAGGGTACTCACCCCCTGTGCCACCTCCCCGGATCCAGGCCTGACAATGAAGTCTGTTCATAAATATACTGCTCAGAAGAAGTTAAGGGTCAAACCTGATATAAACAAAAACTGATATAAACGATTTTGTTGTTTGAAGGTTTGTCAGAACTAACCATTTGAGCATATGTTTAGAAAGGGTGTTTTCACCCCATATTGTTACTACTGGACATTTAACAATTATCTTAAAGGTCAGGTGAAACTTTAATGATGAAAGTTATTGAATTTTAGGAAAATGTTCTTCGCGTGAAATGTTCGACTGAATCTCAAATTCATGATGGATCTGCACGTGCCACATTTGTACATGTTGTCCATGATTGTCACTTTAAACATTCGCACACTGACAACATGTGCCAACATGTTATCAGATGGATTTCGGATGCACTGCTTCTTGTTAATAAAATATTCTTATCACTATGTTTGACCCTAAACATCTTTTGAGTAGTCTGTATTTAACAGTAATAAAGGTGTGTAATCCATTGGCTTATTCTGCAATTAAGGCGAAACGTTATTTAGGTTAATTTCTTAAGTGACTATAGTTTCCCCATCATTTCTATATACGAACTCTCAAGTTCTAGAACTTCTCTCAGACCCCGTGCATTAAGGTGGGTCTTGTCCCCAACTTTAACCTCCAAATTAACATAAAAATGCGAAAAAGAAAACGCTATTGTCGGGAGGATTTTAAATCAATAAATTATTTGGAAGGAGGCAGCTCGCCTTTTGTTCACTTTTCTACATCTGCGAGGAGATGTGAATGTCAAAATACTCCCGTGGACGTCTTTGCGTGTTTTCTTTACCGCTTGTATATCAAACACTTACATACACGTGGCCCGGATTTTATAACAAAGCGCATTTAGCGAGCCAGAAAATGTTCCCATTCTTGCAGCCATATTCCCTATTTGATGGGCTGTCCGACTCCCAAATATAAAACACACTTCGGTCCCGGTTTGGGAGTCGCTTCCACGGATTCAGAAAGATCAAAGCGTCATTGCACGTGCAAAACCTACTACTCCTGTCGCACTTGCACCAAAAATGAGATGGTATCGGAGCACAAGATTAATTCTTCATGGTGAGATGAATTTCAAACGGAGGCAATCTTCAATTGTGTGGGCTTTTTGTGATTAAGTTGTCACAAGATTTATCCGATTTATAGTGTGTTTATTTAACGAGGCTTTCGCAATCTTTCAGTTATATCATACTATTTCTCCTGGAAAATATAAAGACATGAAATCTTAATATGTCATGATTCCTTTTCAATCTCATTAAATGGAGATAACTGTATAGATATCAATTATGATGTATCAAACTACTAAGTCATTAAATTATGAATTATTAAACTGCTAAAGCATAGTATATATCTGCTAAATCATAAAATTGTGAAGTAACTATCTATTTAATCGTAAAATTATGAATTATCAAACTGCTAAATGATAACGTTGTGAGAAATGAAACTACTAGTACTAAATCATAAAATTGTGAATTATCCAACTGCTAAATCATAAAATTATGGAGTATATAACTGCTAAGTCATAAAATTATGAAGTATCAAATCACTAAATCATAAAATTATGGAGTATCAAACTGCTAAATAATAAAATTACGAAGTCTCCAACTGCTGAATCATACAATTATGAACTATTAAACTACTAAATAATAAAATAATGAAGTATCAACTGCTAAATAATAAAATTGTGAAGTATCAAATCACTAAATATTAAAATAATGAAGTATCAACTGCTAAATAATAAAATTGTGAAGTATCAAATCACTAAATCATAAAATTATGAAGTATTAAACTACTAAATCATAAAATTATGGAGTATATAACTGCTAAATCATAAAATTATGAAGTATCAAATCACTAAATCATAAAATTATGTAGTATCAAACTGCTAAATCATAATATTATGGAGTATCAAGCTGCTAAATCATAAAATTATGGAGTATATAACTGCTAAATCATAAAATTATGGAGTATCAAATCACTAAATCATAAAATTATGTAGTATCAAACTGCTAAATCATAAAATTATGGAGTATCAAACTGCTAAATCATAAAATTATCTAGTATCAAATTACTAAATAAAAAATTGTGAAGTATCAAATTGCTGTACCAATTTCTCTACCATTTCTATCGGCGATAAAAACTGCAGAACATTTTTCAATACGTCCATGTGTACTCATGATTCCGTAGCTGAAGGCTGTCCAAGATACACCAATCACTTTTACTAAATTACAGCTCAAGTTGAAATTTAAATGAGTCCCCATGCATGTTTATGCTTTACTCAACACGTCTATGATTTCTCTATTTTCATAATTTAAGCACACTTTGTTTCGGGACTCCGCTACCAACAGGCTGCTGGGTGTAACAAGCCACACGCAAAGCTAGGCCTGCCCCAAAGACAACTTATTATTTTACCATTCCTACACGTTCAAACACAGCTTGTAAATTTCTCCCAAATAGCATAAACAAAACAGTAACTTATGTGGGAAAATTTCGTACATTTAAATCTGTAAAGTGTTTATCACTTCCTATTCGTTTTTTTATCGTATGCTAGGGTTCATAACCTGAAAGAACGTCATTATGCGGGCTTTATGATTGTAAAGCGATTTCCAGCTTCTTATCAGTTTGCATCGAATGTTTTCAGTCTCAAACCCTTGGTAATATAGATCTGTCGTACACTGGTGTTGTTTCCTACTTGATCTTTGGCCCCGCCTCTATCATACAGCCACCGGAAGTGTTACAGTGAAATATTCTGAATCCACCACGGCAACCTATTAAATACATCAATAGATATTTCTCCTGTATAAGTGCACATACAGCAAAACATCTGTGTTTCTCATGTGTAGACTGACATTGAAATTGACAATTTGTATATTTGTTTTATCAAAATATCGATTTGACCAATTAAGTTTTCTGAGAAAATTTCATCGTATTTTAAATCGAGGACAATTACACGGTTACATTTGCACACTCATGCTAATTATTATTGTTATCCCCCTATGTGGAGTTATGTACATTGTATTTTCATGTTAACAGTTATATGGCAATAATATCATGAACTTCATGGATCTTTGATCCTGATTAGAATTAATTGTGCCTGATATTGTTCTTCTTTGACATAGTGAATCTTTTGGTGCATCTAAGAAACTATATATTATCTGTATTTCATCACCTCTCCAAATCTTTATGAAATTTTCCTTTTAAATAAGGGTGATAATAATCCAACATTAAATAATTTTGTTTTCATTTCTCGGGCACAAACCAAAACGCAAACAAAACAGAATGTTTACATGGGTGATGATGGTTCTATACTAAACCGTGTTTGAAGCGGCATCACCTCTGATCTCCTGACACTTGAAGGTAGTATACGTATATAACACCTCATCCTTCGCCGGGTTTCAGTCACCCGCTACTCCCAATCAATGCAGGTACACCAGTAAAACTGTTAACAACAAGCGGAACATTTTAACAACAGCGCAGAAACATGAATACTCTATCTCGAGCTGTTGGTTACCGATAAGATTAAGACTTATTTATGTTTTCAAAAAGCATCTCCTGCATGCACACATCTATCATTTCATAAGAACAAATTCAGATGAATAGTGTTTGAAGATTTAAACAGGAAATACGAATATACGTGACCAGATGAAGACATCGGATAATTGTCTGGAAAAGAACATACTGAAATATTACATGTAACAGCTTCCCATATTATTGTTTATCATTCCGTGCTCGACCAACATAAAATACTTGGAAATATGTCTTTATTTTATGTTTTATAAGCGGATTTATACTCTGCGTGCATTACTGTTAGTTTATGCAGTTATATTACACATGTGCATGCGTTTATATTCCATATATTACTGTTATTAATAACATACAAATAAAATTAACCGCTTCACGTTTTGTATAGTATTTCTGGGGTTTTTTCATGCGCAGTTGCATTTATGATAGTCTGTCATCCAGACCCTGAAGTTTTATTATAACACAGACAAGCATACAGTCTAGATATTTTTCCCAGTCTAGATAGCTGCAACTTCTGAAGTGAGCACACTCTCTGAGATCTTATTCATTTAATAGCCGATATTTATGAATTTATTTTTATAAATGTCAGAAATATTAATCTTACTTCAGAGACTATATTTTAGTCCATGCACATTAATGATTGTGAATCGAATTATTTGGGCTGTTTTGGTTTTGAGCTATGCATTAATGATACATTCATTTCTTACAGCAACAAAACGTTTAAAACTATGCGACATTAAGCAAACATCAGTGATAAATTCATTTCTTACAGTAACAAAACGTTAAAAATGGGAAATTGAGCAGCTACCAATGATAAATTCATTTCTTACAGTAACAAAACGTTCAAAATGGGAAATTGAGCAACTACCAATGATAAATTCATTTCTTACTGTAACAAAACGTTTCAAAAATGGGAAATTGAGCAGCTACCAATGATAAATTAGTTTCTTACAGTAACAAAACCTTTAAAACATGGGAAGTTAGCAACTATTAATGATAAATTAGTTTTTTACAGTAACAAAACGTGGGAAATTGAGCAACCATCAGTTATTGCTTGGAGGCTAGGCTGCAACGTCTGAAGCTTGTATTATTCCTGGAGAAGTGCTCTAGCCACGTTGTATATATTGAGTAGCAGGACTCCCTGTTTTCAATACCTGATCTACGCCATTTAACTTGTGGTTTTCCAAATATCCCGACTTTCTCTCTTTTAACATCACTGAAGGTGCACACAGGCACGCCAGGCACTCGCTTGAACAAAGTCATTTTTCTATTACAATAGCTCGAAAATTCTTCTCGTACTCGATCGTAATAGAAAAAGCATTTGTTTGCAATACTTTGTGTGTTTTACATATTCAGAGTTAAGGTGCGTGTTGCTGATGAGTTTTGTAAATTTTAACTATTCTGCATATGCCGTTGTTATCTGGTGTACATTTCATCATAAACGTTTCTTAATTATGATGTAAGTATGCAATTAAAACAAGTACACAATTTTCTGTGTTTGAGGAATGTTAAAATCCTTTGTGTGGCTGGATTTTAAGTGTTTGCACTGTTTGTATGTTTGTACAGTTCTTGTGTTTGCTGCAGAAAACATATGTTGCATTTGTATATCCGACCTCAGTTCCTGCTAGAGTGTGAGTGAAATGGTTTAACGCCGAACTCAGCAACATATGGTTTACATCGCCTGCTCCATTCATTCTGTGCTTATATTTAACATGTCAGTGCCAAATGATAGCTATAACTAGAATCACTTTACACAGACACAGGCAAATATATATCGCCGAACAAGCAGACATAATTGTTGATTATGAGGAATTAAATTACGGGGTTAATTAAGACATTGCTAAGCTTTTGATCTGATTTAATACATTCAACCTGCAATACTGTCATACAATCAACGGTATCTTAGAGGGTAGTCTTTCATCAAGTCCCTGTGACTGTGATTATACTAGAACGCCCTGTTTAAAATGATAGCCCTTAAATTAGACTGCCAGCCTAAGTCATACCAATTTACAATTAGTAACAAGAGAGTGATTAAAAGTGACTTAAGACTTGACAAAAGTCTTCTTAGAGGGTGTTGACTTTATGTGTGTTTAACAACAGTTACAACAGAGTGATGATGGGTTAGTAATACATGTATGCTGGTGTTGTGTCGAGCAAAGACAATTTCATGGCATCAAAAGATGGTGCTGCATCCATATAGTGACACGACATACAGAGAGATAAAAGAGGTCTTGAATTCCACAGTTCCGTAAGGCAACAACATTCTTTGCGACAAAAGTATATTGTATACAGTCTACATTTTCGACCGTCAAGGTCGTACGCGTAATAATGTTCTCGCTAGAGCTGTGATCTCGAGCGTATGTTTCTTTTCTTTAGAGTGTTCGGTTTATCATTTTACACCTGTTTATTTATCCCCTTCCCGACTCTATGCTATACACGTGTCGAGGTGTGTAGGCTACTGTGGGCGGTCTGAAACGGTTTGACACTTGACCTTCTCGGCAGGAAGTGGTGTAGGAACCTGGCACTGGCATGCGCAGAGGCCACCAGCCATGGCTACTCGAAAGACGTCAAGTGTTCCAACAAAAACTGAAATATATCCAAGAGAAAAAACACTGCACTTCTTGAAGATTATATTAGGCAAGGTTGATTTCCGAATTTTAACGTCCATGCACACTCTGTTCGTATATCTGTGTCACCAGAAATGTTTTTTAAAAAAGTTCGTAATTCCAACCCCTCATGAAAAAATTCAGTAGCATTAAAGGGTCAAAATTCTTGGAGTGGATTTCTCACTTGTAAGAACTGCCTGTATACATATTGGTGCACATCATATAATAAGATTTGGCTTGTGCTCAAGGACCATTAATTTTATGCACCCTGGAACAAACCTTATCTCTAAGTTTTAAAAATGCTACTCACTTTATGTCAAGCATAACGTATATAAGTATTAAAATCTGCATCTTCGGTTTCATGTCACGTGCACTCTAGGAGCACGTGCAGGGAAAACAAGACTTTTACGTCCTGCCACGACCAACATTTATATATACATGTCGCTTCTTCAAGTTCTCCTTTGTCACTCTGAATTAGAAAATTGTGTCTGAGGGCGTGTAGATGACATCTTAGATTAACGCACCTTGAAGACTGTTGGCATCAGATTGCAGCGTCTTTTGTCTGTTGCGTGGACACGTGTTTATAATAGTGCCAGTTATGTTGCGTAACAAAACGTGTGCGCTACCACTGGCATTCCTCTTGTACTCTTAACATTATTACGAAATTCCAGTCCATACTCAGCATCAGGTATTCCTGTCTTGACAAGCATCAAGAAAATATCATGTTCAACGAGATCAGTTTGCATTAGTTGATTCAAACCCATAGTAAACTGAGGACGGCAGTCTCTGAGAAGATGTTTTGTTTGCAGATGATATTTTTTTGAATATTTAGATACAATGTTAGAATCTAAGAATTGCCTCAGAGACCTGTGCAAGTCTAGTTCCATTTCAACAGTAGATGTAATCCCAAATAAAGCAAATAGTATCATACATAAATGCTTTAATCTACTTTGGAAGACGATGTGTCTACTTAGTTTAACTACACATCCCTCCCCTTCACGGTGTAGATGAACGCGGGATGGCCCAGTGGTTAGCGCGTCGGCCCAGCAATCTGTCAGCCTTGGCGGTTGTGGTTCGAGTCCCGCCCAGGCACCTCTCTTTAGCCTGGAGAGACAGGAGCCCTGACACCGACGGGATGATGGCGAGACCGTGGTGATGTGGCTGAAAGATTGCCGAAAATCACGTAAAACCCCACTCACTCATGTGACAGAGAAGAAACCATTTATATGTACTAGTATATAGTCTCTGGGCAGAGCTAGGACTTGCTCACCTGCATATGAAATTAAAATGGTTGCAACCACGAATCCAAATGTAACGAGATGTTTAAATGTGAACGGGGCAGCCATACATCGCTCTGATTAGAAGAAAGCATTAGTAGTTAATTGAGCGGCTATTATCTTCTAGCTAGCGCCATATTATCTATTCCAGTCGGAGAAGGCTGATTAAGTGCGTTATCTGCGATGATCAAAGATGCGAGGTAGACAGAAGGAAAGTGATAAATACGATGTATTGCGGGCGGTGAGCATCCACCCATCATCAGTAATTCAATTATCTCCCTTCCCCTCAAAGATCCCGTCAGAGTCTCGCGATAACGACCGAGATGAACTGTCGTCTGCTTCACGTCAGTCGTCACGTGATTTAATCGTGACTCCCGTGCAGAGGGCAAGGTGAACCCGTTACAGTTATAATTCTATAACGTCAAACTCATTCTTTAGATTTTCTTGCTGAACGGACTGAAATAAACAAATACATCTAAAAGGTAAAATACTGTAAAAAGTTGGATCTGGAACTGACTCAAAGTGTCGTCACTGGACCCTAATTTGAATTGACCCAAAATCTGAAAAACCTGGACTCACTATTAAATTTTGGTTTCTTAGAACGTTTCAATGAAAATAACATTTAACATCAGATTAAGTACATATATATACTTACGGCTCATATTCAGAAAGCATTCGGAAATCGGCGGAACATTCTTTGATAAACCCTCAGAGAAAGGGCCGGAATGAGGATGGTTATTTGAAAGCAGAAAATAAATCTGTCTGCCCCCACTGAGACGAGGGGAATACGGGGTTATTTAATTAAGCATACACTTTTACAATCTATGATTTACAGTTATTTTTATTCCACACAGATAGCATCAGACCTATACTGACGTCCAAAATATGTATACCAAGATTTTGAGAGACTACTGAATAAATTCACAAATGCGTTGGATATACAGGAGATATCCGCTCAAGACTTAGAGGTTTATCAAT
>JAUELE010024975.1:4709-16393 GCA_031471655.1 Diodora aspera
TTGTCCAAGAGAATGACACTGCCACTCGGAAAGAATAGGTCCCCAGTGTCTTAATTCTTGTCCGAAGAAGCAACTTTAATCAAGATCTGTTGCTGGTAATTCTCTGTTGATTTCATTTTTAGACGTCTTCATATGCATAATATCATGTTTAGTGAATAGATCAGGTTGATAGATGTAACGTGCAAACCCTCATCTCCCACTGGACAGAGTGAAGATGAAAAATTGCAGACTGAGACTGATTTTAATGTTCTCGTTAACACAGGTTACCAGAGTAGTATTGTTATGGGTGAACAATCATTTCAACGACTTTGAGACGGACACAGCCATGTGTGAATTCTTGGAGGAGTTCGAGGCCCTACTGGAGAGAGAGGTGAATATATTTGTTGTTAGATCAATGAAAAAATACTCTCTGTTAGGATGGTTCCTCCGTTTATATGTCTTTAGAATTTTTGAAAAGAATCATGTTTTAGTTTTGCCTTTCGATCATTCCAGCGTAGGTTTTCTCTCTTTAAGCTTGGATATGGATACAAGAAGTCGAGGGTAGAAGAGGTAGCTGAAATAATAAATTCAAACTCAAAGATTAATTGTGACGTTTTACGGAGTGAATGAATTAATTCTTCATCATTGCTGTCATACATACCCAAGTTTCAATTGACCACAATTAGGTGTGGGTTAAAATCTTTCTGGTTATTATTGTTTTGTTCTGACTGTATTTGGTGCCTTGATGGTGATATGGCTGAAAGATTACCGAAAAATCATGCCAAGTCCTCTATCACTCATTATGTCAGAATAGGGCTGCTAGATAGTAGTGGCACAGCTCTTGTCCTGCAAGTGTTTAGTCATAATGGTTATTGATTCAAATCTTGCCAAGGATGGCTAATTTTTAGTCTGAACCGCTGAGAGATGAGTCTCAAATGGTGGTGATACAGCTGAAATAGTGCTGACAACCACATTGCAAAATATAAACTAAACCATCATGTCTGAAGTAAGATTCCTGTCAACACCGTAATGTTTACGTGTCTTGACCAATGATGTGTTTTACAGCCTGATGCTCTGAGTGAGGTAAGACTTTAACTGTGGGACTGGGCAGCTCTTGTCTCTCCTTCTCTTAACCCTTCCCATGCCGACAGGTCGGGACCTCCAGTGCCAAACACTAGCCAAATGACCAGAAGATAAACAATAGGAGTTAAATAGCTTATCTAACCCTAATGCTAAAACTTACGGATTAATTTGCTGATTGTTGTAATAAAATCATTAATATTATATTTAATATTAATTAAATTAAATTATTATGTGTAATTAAGTAATATTATTTTATATGATGGCAGATGTAATATTTTTCAAGAGTTGATTTAATGGCGCGTGCTTGAAATTAAATTGTGTACGTATCTTTTGCCTTCCTGCTGCGATCTTTCCCTATCGTTTTGAGCCATGAAAAATTAACACTGCTTGTAAACTATATCAGCTGCTCATTGCTGCGTGAGCATTGTCATGGTATTTTAAATTAAATTCGCACAAATCAATATTCTAGCACAATTTTTATAAAATGCACATTTTTATAATTAAATGCATTTTTAAGTGAATATGTGTTATTATTTCTTTGTACTACTCTCATAAACCTTGTACATGTACTCGCACATGAATAACTATATTGTAGCATATTTTGTAACACATAACTCAAGCACTACTTTCCCGACCTGTATAAAGTACTATTTTCCTAACATTATTAGTTAACTAATTTACTAACCGTTCTAACATGATCTACTCATGTTTGCTCCTTACAGAAAATGATTGGTCAAATGAGGCTGCTCAACATAGCTTGTGCAGCGAAAGCGAAGGTTCGCACGGTGACACTAACACGGGCCACCCGGGAGGAGATCTTAAGGTTCCAAATTCTCGGTGGCCAGGAGCGAGGTCACGGGATTTTCATTACTAAAGTTGAGAAGGGTTCTAAAGCTTATGAAGCTGGTCTCAAACGAGGAGATCAGGTAAGGGCCACTTCTGGCAGAGGTGCTCATCTTTTGTTCATTCGTAGTTTTTTATTTCTTTGTTGTGACTTTTTGGGGAACTTTTTGATAGGGACTTTGGGCTCAGTTTGAGCTAACACATAACTAATTATTTGATTCTGATGGGTTTTGGATTTTAAATTCTTCTTTCATGTCACTGTCGTTTGTCTTTTCTTGTTTGTCCATGTAAAAGGACAACACATTTGTATGTCAATGCAACTCAAATTGCGAAGAAAAATTATAGCTAAAATATTCAATCAGTTGCTTTGAAAGACACAAAACAAATAATAGAAACCATAAATATCAGGTAAATAAAATTTATAAATTCTGTTGGTTAATTTTTGATACTTGAAATTCTATGAAAGTAGAAATATTTTTAAATTATTGTTCTCTGTAATTGTTGTGACCATAATCTGAAGCATACAAATTATTTCAATTATCTAAATTTAGTCTTTTGTCACAGACTTGTCAATTTTAAATACTCAAAATGGGATCACTAAATTTTCCTCTGAAAAAGAACCACTTTCCTGAACCAGTTTTACTTTGTGAAATGTAAACTGATCACATTCATTATCAGCATCACAAACTTCCTTGTAGCAAATCAAGTTTTCCTGAACAGTTATTGACTCTGATTAAAATTGTCGTGTGGAACCTAACGTATCACACATTAGACTGGTAACACTGATGGATGCTGGATAGTAATGTGGACATCATGACTGTTTAAGAGAGTCTTGTGTTATGTTCTCTTTCAGTAGGGCCCCAGTAAGTCGATGCTTGTCGTAAAGGCAACTAAAATGGAAATCTTTTGCTTTCAAATTTCCCTGTGTGAATCTCTTTCATGGACAGTCTTTTCACCTGGAGTGAATCTTGTACATCATGTTGTTATGGCAGTGTTAAAAAATCAAGTCAAATTAGTTCTTTTTCTGTTGAGCCCACAAGGTGTCTGAGAAGACCCTTCGTGTCACTCCAAAAGAATCACTCCTGTTACTCAATTCTTGTCCTACAAAGCAACAAAAATTAATGGATATCTTTTGCAGTCACTTTTCTTTCTATCAGTTTCTGACCTCTCTTTAATAAACAGTGCGACCTGCACAATATCCAACCTTGATAGTGGCAAGACTGCCCCTGAGATAAGATATATTCAGAGTGAGTTATCTGCCCACTTTCATCCAGTGCTCTGTCCACTGTTTTGATATGTTTGTTTTTCTTTTGTATAGATCCTGGAAGTGAACGGACAGAATTTTCATCAGATCTCGCACAACAGAGCTCTTGAGATTCTCCGAGGAACAACACACCTCTCTATAACCATTAAATCTAATCTACATGGTAGGTTTCTCTGGTTGCTGCACTCTGTCTTGCCAACAGAGACTTAATTTTGTATCTGTCCTTACGTTGGATGTTTAGTTAATTAACTGTTAATTGCTTCCTGTCAAACAGTAGTAGTAGGCAAACTGTGACAGCGATGAGTATCGTTACATCATAGACGACGCAGTTCAACACTTAAAATCAGCACACCTTTGTAATCTGCTCTCTTATGCTGTATATCATTTGAAGTTTGGGGGCACGGGATGGCACAGTGGTTATCACGTCGGCCCAGCAATCTGCCAGCCTTGGCGATTGTGGTTCGAGTCCCACCCCGGCACCTCTCTTTCAGTTTGGAGAGACAGGAGCCCCAATGCCGAGTTCATGTTGGTGAGACTGTGGTGATGTGGCTGAAAAATTTCAGAAAACCATGTACAACCCCAAATCACTCACACAGTTAAAGCTTGGTGACTCTTGGTTTTAGGACAGAGCGCTATGGTTGAAATATTACCCCCTGCTACGTTAAATCACATTCACTCACTCACTTGGTTTGAGGCCATGAGAAGAGTCTCTTTCTAAAAAACTGAAGTGGGAGTCTCTTCGATTCTGCATGGGAGAAATCTGTTTTATTCCCATCCTTGCTTAACAGATATTGAGAGGTAATGTCAAGCTTTTCTCCAGTTTGTAGCTATTGTTTCAAATTTATTTACAGAATTCAGAGAAATGCTGCAGGCAGCTGACAAAACAACTCCACGAAAATTGAAGACGGGAGAATTCATAATGCCACCATTGAAACAGAGGTTATCTGCCCCTGATTTGGAGGCATCAGTGCCGGTGATTGTGATGAATAAGGACATCAAGCATGATAAAAAGGAAAAGGGATTCATGGCATTCGGGAGCAAGCCGAGGTTAAAGAAAGCACTAATGAAAATGAATCTTATACCCAAAAATATGAATAATAGGTGAGTACTGACGGATATCAAGGAGAACCAGAGTATAGTTTACATTATGAAAATGGTGTGCAGGATAGACCAGTGTTTAGCTTGTCAGCCTAGTGGTCTGATAGGTATTTTCCTTTTGTATCTCAGTTCTTTTTTAGCGCTTGACTCTTAGCATGCCGTGCACAGAGTTATCTCCCCTAGTCCCAGCTACTGAGTAATATTTGGGGAAAATGATTCTTTACTTTTCAAATTAATTGTAATTAGAACAAGAAAATCTGGAGGATTATTTTAATTTCATCCAATGTTAATTCAGTATTATGCTGGTTAATTGAAAATGAAATTTGCAGTGACTTGTAGGCGACACTGTTGATACGGCTGAAAGGTTGCTGAAAGCCATGTTAAATTCAAAATTGCTCCTGTTCCCTTTGTAAAATAAATGTGAAGATTGCAAATTTTATGGACTTGTTTGTGGTCAAATTTTGAAGTATTTTTTGGGCTTCTTGTTCCAGTGAGAACAGCAATATTAACCATTCAGATGAAAGTTTGTACACCAAGCCGTCGCGCAAATCCTCTACATCTTCTACCTCGTCTTCCAACACCGGTGTGGGCGGCAACAGTGGCATGTCCAACCACTTGAGTGCAAGCAATCCAGACCTCTCTCTAGCATGCTTGACCGTCGGTGATAATTCCAGCGACTTCCCTGAACATGTCATCAAGGTCTACAAGGCTGACCAGTCTTTCAAGTACTTGCCAATACATAAGGTGTGTACAGACAGAGTCCACTGAATGTGAAGGTGTTACTGTGGTTTAATCACGATAATGTTTATAATCCATTTATGCCGTGGAGTTCCTAGAGAGTGACATGAGACCCAGTCACTAGTCTGCATTGTTCAAGGTGACAAAAATGGAGATTGTTTGTTTTCAGTTTTCTTTCATTCCCAATGCTAAGTAACGCAATGCTTGTAGTACAAGATGATTAAAATGGTAGCTGTCTCATCGTTTCGGGTGCTGGATGGAGCAGATGTTAGCATGATGGCATTGTGATCTGCCAGCCTTTGCAATCATTGTTCAAGTCCCACCGGGTACCTCTCTTTCAACCCGGAGATTGGAGCCTCACACAGACTTGACATTGGTGACATCATGCTAATGTGGCTGAAAAATTGCCGAAAACAATGTGAAATCCATCTCTTTTTGAACTGTCTTCTTCCCCAGTTGTCATCTTGAACATCTTCTATTGTGATCATCACCTTCTATCGTGATGGGAAAATTGCTTGTGCAAGATTTCAAGTCAATTCAGTCATCCATTTGTATAATGCCTCATCGTGGTGTAATACACTTAGCACTCGAGCAATTATTGTTTTTAGGAATTTACTGTTTGATGTTTGGATTAGTATTCTGGCTAAAACAGAATCATTTTACGAAGTGGAACCGGTCTATAAAGGACAATAATTTGAAGTAATATTTTAGGGTAATTCGACGCAATAGTGTAATAATAGTACTTTTAGTTGAAGCTGATATTAATGTTTGTTTCAGGAAACAAATTCAAAGGAAGTAGTGATGCTTGCTCTGCGAGAATTTGGAATTACAGAATCAAGTTGGTGAGTTAACCTTGCTTTCAGTTTGCAAAATGTCCTTGAACAAGTCTGTCTTGATCTAATGTGACAAACATTAAGTTGGTGATATACTGGCCAATGTTCCAAATCTTTATTTGTCTTTAGTCTTAACAGCTGCTGTGTATTAGTGGGGTTTATGTTGACAATTATTTAGAAATTGCATTTATTCTTCAAGTTATAAATAATTTAGAAAGATGGAACTGATTGGCCAAGGGAGGTTACTCCTGTCCAGTTTTTATTGATCTACTTTGATTTCCTGGATGAAAAGTGTAGTGTGATCCTGGGGATAAAACTCTTGATTAACTAATTTGAGTATTTGTTGCCAGACTACGTAAAGTTACCAGATAAGTAATTAAAGATGTTGATGTCGTCATGTCGATGTGGGTATGACCTAAGGGCATATAGGCGTACGAGCCACGGGGGCAAGGGGGAACAGTTGCTCCCCAAGATTCTGGCAAACTTGCTCAGAATTCGGCAACAATTCGGGCGCTGCAGAGTGTCAAGGGTTTTTTTTTTGGTTTTTTTTTTGGCTTACCGGTTATTCTTGGTGGTCATTTCTCGGGCAAAAAGGGCACTGCCCCCCCCCCTAACTCCGAGGGTGCCCATTCATGTTTATCCACCGTCTGCAAGGGTCATACTGAGACACTAGCGATGTCAGCCTTGCTCGTAAATTGCCTCAGTCCTCCCAGCTGAAACTGGGTGGCTGGTCGGAATATGATAAACAACTTGTATAGTTAACCCTATTGCGGCTAACAGACAGCTTTGGTTCTATGCTGCCTGACGAGTTGAAGAATGTTGTGGACTGCACGTTGTTTCAATGACTGGTCATAATAATGCCAGTTGCCCACAGCATGTTCGTGATGTTATGACGTTAGAAGCAAATGTTGGTGTCTTTATGACTCTTAGAATTACCTTGTTCCCCTAACTAAATTATACTGTACCATATTTAGTACAAAAGGGCCAAATGCGCCCATTATTATGCGATGGCTTCATTAGCAATTTATTAGTGATATTAATTCCAGCATTAGTAATTGCGGGGATAATAAAAATAATAATACGTGTTCTTATCAAGTGCACAATAATCCAATCACTCAGCGATTGCTCATGGCGGAACAGTTAATCTTATAGTGCCTGAGGGCATTATGGAAGTATACCGTCCAAGACTTCTAGAACATCGGTCAATGCCCGTTCCTCCGTGATCTGGACCGACCATATTTAGCTAAAACGTTACGGAAAAAGCATTTTAAGTCCACTACATGGTAATTAATTCACGTCGACGTACATTTTGTCATCAAGCAGACAATAAACATCAGACTTCATGTTCTCAGGTTTCGTCTAGATTGATCGACTTCAGTAGATCACAGTTAACGTTGTCATTTCTGGGCTGTCGGAGTACGTGTGTTCTCTCCCTGTGAGGACTTTATAATGATGACTTGACCAACCTCGCCTGAATATGATTAAGCTCATCGCTTATATTTTGTGGTGATCTAACTGCACCGATGAGTCTTTCGACAGGAAATCATGGTGAACGAGCAAGAAAGCTTGACCATCTCCATGATTAATTGATATTTTTGTTTTATATGGTTATCCGTCGGTCCAAAAGTTATGGGTTTGAGTCCTGGTCAACATTCAACTTGGTTTCGTGGTTCTGATATAGGTAAAAACTAGTAAACCATTATAAGTTTGATCATTAAAGCCTTGTTTACATGCACCCATAAGTACCTCAGGACGTACGCTGTACGAATTTTAACGAGTACCGGCGATAGTCTAAAATTATGACATATCGTTACGGGCTCAAGGGCACATCCCTCGGGGTACCGCGAAAGTTGACTTGAGTTAATGATGTCTGTCGTGAATTTACAACCGTTCATGATTTCTTAATTATTACTATGGCGACGACGTAGAATCCTTAGTGTACATCATTATTCGAAATAGTGTGAGTTTGTTTACCAACCGGAACTTCCCACGTGTTACTTCCCCTTGGACCTATTGACCTATTGTTTCGATCGGAGTTTCTTGCATATCATCAGGAAGGAATTGTCCTACGGACTTCAAATTAGAGTCAGATAATCTATGCACGCTGACGTTATTATTATTATTATTAGTAGTAAAAGTATATAATGTATTTATGTAGCGCATAGTTTCCATCTGACACAGTTGCTAACTGGCGCTGTCGGCATTTTCCCAAACAGTCACTAGGCGCTAGAAGGTCAACAACCCTCCTTATGGAGAAGCAGTATCCAGTTTCAGCTGGGTCGACTGAAGCAATTTACGAGGAAAGCCACTTGCCCAAGGTTACACCACTGACATTGGCAGCGTCTCAGAGACGAGGTGGTGAGGTTAAGTTTCCCTCGTCCTTATGCCCACTTTGGCCATTTTTATAGTATAGGAAGAAAGCTCGCATAACAAATGGGGAGCTGGATGCAATGATGCGGTGAAACCTGCGAGCTACTGCTGGTACTGGCGAACCAATGGTGATATATCCCATTATCACTGCGTGTAGAAATAGAGACTACTGCAGAGTCGTCGACGGGAATCGAACCAACGACCGACGCTCTACCGATTGAGCTATTGAGCTATACCAGTAGTAGTAACAGCAGCATACATTTATCAATTTAAAAATTAACGAATAGGAACGCAGCTGTAGACTTAGTAGTAGTAGTAGTAGTAGTAGTAGTAGCACTGCAGCGTAAATTTATAAATTTAAAACTTAACGAATATGCAGCATGCATTTACGAATTTAAAAAATAAAGATTATAAACGCAACTACAAGTGTGAGATGTTTCGGGAGGGGGGTCATTTTACCATCGATGTGCCATGACATATATTCTAGAAGAACGTAAGTTTGAGTGCATACTGTGAGTGCGTTTAAACGCTATATCCGCACAATAAGGAAGTGTAATCCGTCATATGAATTAGTCTTTAATCCCGTGTAAATGCCACTGATGACTGTTCCTCCTGCACATTTAGCCTGATTGATAAGCTTGATGTGACACGTGACAACGTCAGGCTGACACTGTTTCCTCGCTTAAGTGATGACAGCACATAATATTGGTCACGACGTGTTGGAACGAATGATGTCTGGACTAAGTGACAGCCTGTCGCAGCGTGACGCAGTGCTTAATTAAAGACTAAATTGTTCACATTTAAAATGTATTAAACTGTCACTTTCGCCTTAATCCGCGTTATTCTCCTTCTTTTATCCACAATAACATTTCC
This sequence comes from Diodora aspera, assembly GCA_031471655.1. Lineage (NCBI taxonomy): Eukaryota > Metazoa > Mollusca > Gastropoda > Lepetellida > Fissurellidae > Diodora > Diodora aspera. Next base: position 13,791 of record JAUELE010024975.1, read on the forward strand.
CATTGTGTTTACATCCTCGGCCCACCATGCATAAGCAGATTTAGGGGCGGAGTCTTGCAAGTCTAAAATCTTGCAAGCATGAGGTAAACTAGTGTTCCAACGATGGTTAGATGCATTTAAGCTAACACCGTGTTATACCCTTGGACAATACTGACGTCCAAAAGAAAGTATACCACGACATTCAGAGATGGTTGATAAAAGCAACAAATGTTGGCGATTTTCAAAGATATTAATTGAAGAGAAAGAGGTGTTGTAACAAAATGAACACTAAATGAAACTCCACGAAAGTGAGATAAAAAAATTATGAATAGAGACACCCAAAAATAGAAGTTGGTAAAGGTAGTGATATATTTTCTCTGTATATACTTTTTTTGGGACGTCGGTATATATCTAAGGAACTTTACAGCCTTGGGGTCTTGACAGAATGCCTAAGATCTTGTTTATGGTGTCTGATGGGTTTGAATTCCGCTATCTACTGGGTCCCCTTACTTACATGCTGAGTTTGGTAATGAAAGAACACTGCCCTGGAAGCCACATCAATATTCAGTTTCATTTACTCGCTGTTATTCGTCTGTCTTCGATTTTGCAAAGCAAGGTAGCCTACAAAGTTGAAGATAAACCTCAGCTAGAAGCGCTGTTTCCAAAACATCCATATATCTTAGACTGACAACTTGCGTTTAATGTATATTTCATAAATAATAAGTTTATGTTTTCAAGGTTTGGGTGTATTATGTCGTATAACATAGCTTATCTTTTGTGATAAGTTAAAAGGTCTTACAACCGATGTTTAGGCATTCACTTCAAAATTAGGATACTCGTTTGAACAGGCATGTGCCATAAACGGTCATTCAGAGTTGAGTGCTCCGGTGCACTGTTTATTTTTATGTCCTAAAACTCTCTTATAGAGTAGTGTTAGGCAGGCGTCAAACGGAGCATTCATACTTCACACTTCACCATTTAAATTTCGTCATTCATGATTCAACATTCGTCATTCAAAAAGCTGTCACACGGGGCATTCATCATTCATACTTCATACTTCAAATAATTCGTTAATTTTGGGCGAGTACGATTTATATACCGTTTTGTGATGGTTTTAAGTCATTATTAAAAGGGTCTGCAATGTTTTGATAAATGTTACTGACAAAACGTTTGATAAAATATAACTTTGAAAACAACACAATGGCGATTGTGGGAATCAAACCTAGATTCGTCGAGTGACAAGTCCGTAATCCAACATTCTGCTACGAGAAATCCTTCAAGGGAAGTAATTTACCAATTGTAGACCGCTAAAATTCTCCACATTTCCATCAATGAAGTATGAAAGAAAAACATCGTCATGCAAGAAATTTTGAATGACATTCATGAATGATGAAGTATGAACTATAAATGCTCCGTGTGACTCCTAGCTTAGAGGTGTGGGACTGAAATACAATTTCAAACTATTTGAAGTTACAAAGGTGCTGTGCACAGTTTTATTGAATTTGTTCAATAGTTGTAACCACTAGAGGTGTGTTGTTGCTCCACTCGGGTGAGGTGGGTGCCTTCATGTCTAAGGTTATTTTTCACAACCCTCCTGAAATTTTAGCAGGCATACAGTATCCTGGTTGAGACCAGTGGAGTTAAAAAGAATATTCAAAACACAAAAATATACATGATCAAACATCTAGTCACTGGCATATGTAATTAAATAGACCAACTAAACAATTCTTTGTGGTTATAATCAGGTCTCTTAAAACACATTTTCCTTTGCAGCATCTTTCGTTTGAATCAAATTAGTATCTAAGCACATGTTCAAACTTGCAGTGGAACATTCAAATGTCTGCAAAATAAAGGCTTTCTGAAAATTGTTTGTGCATGAAAAATAAGAACTATATACATCAGAAATATTCACTTAACGCAAGTGAAGAAGTGGGAGAGAACAAAAATATAAAGCGTTATGTATATTATGTGCATGCGAATTTGTGCATAGATTTTAAATACATACAAGATTTTACTGGACATATTTTGTTGCATTAACAATAACATTTCTCTGGGGTATCATGTAGTAAACAAAACCTGGAAACACATAATACATGAGTAAATGGAAGGAATGGTAATTGTTAATGAGAACTTGTACAAGTAAAGAAAAAATCAAAACATACAAACTAAATTTACATATCAGAATCGTATCAAACTATTTGCTTTGGTGCAAATATACAGTATTAATCGAATTAAGTCATATTAAAAAATATCACACCGGTTAACTGGGCATAACGCACCTGCATCAGTGAGCTCTGAGGGCATGCATCAATGTTGTCCCTGATCTCCAATGATCTAAGAAATCTTGAATCTCGAATTGCATATAACATGATTTTCAGCAATCCGCACAACAAACTGCATCACCGTGAGCTGAAGACAACACATCTAGGCCGAACAAATGCTGACTTCCAGCTGACCTTGTGAGGAATCTAACCCTCAACATATAGTAATTCAAGGGGGTCCAGGGGCAAGTGTTTCGTAGTTTAGTCAAAGGACCGTTCAAAATGTCATCCTTTTAACATGCAATAAATGACAGGGACCTCTACAGTTTCATTTTAAATTTCTAACACTACTCAAGCATGCAT
>JAUELE010025086.1:0-16391 GCA_031471655.1 Diodora aspera
ATCCCCATTTTAGTCGCCTTGTACGACAAGCATTGGGTTACTGAGGCCCTATTCTATCTACGTGACACCACATCACTCCCCGGTAGCCCCACGGGGTACACCCCTTTAGTGGTTTGGTAGAATAATCACCGATGCGGTGTCATTCGTATGTGTTTCCAGATTCCGACGGCAGTTGAGGCCCCTGAGTCACGAGAACAAACTCGCAGCGATGTTGGTGAAATGAGCTTGAGGTCCTGCTGGACGAATTTGTTGAATTGGTCTCGTGCAACGCACGTAGATCGCTTGCTTGAGAAACTAAGCAACGTCGAACCCTGGCTATGCTTGGATGGATGACCAGCTCGAGTCGCGGAAGCTCTCAGATGTTCACGGGTGCGCCAAGCCTCACGCTGAGACACAGACGTAACAATTACGTCGCAATTTCAGTGGTGTCACCTTGGACCTCGTGACTGCCTTTGTCGACCCAGTTGAATCTGGTTACTTGTCCTCCAGTGTTGTTGACCTCCTAACTACATGTATTATTACACCAAGGTAATTAATGTCAAGTGATTTTCGCAAGCTATACACGCTTGCATTTAGCGCTATGCAAGACTGAACTGAATGTATAGCAACTAAATAATTTTGGACTCAATAACGTTGTAAGTATTTCGACGATAATCTGTTCGACAAAATCGAAAGCCGATATTGGTTTGGGCAGAATAATTAATTCAATTAACTTTGACTCGAATAGCATAGGTTTTTCTCATACTATTGATTCTTTCTTATTTGTCGCTATGTAGAATGACTTTAATTGAGTAAGATTCATGGTAATCGACAGGTGGTATTTTTGACAACATTTTTTGCAATGTTTTAGTATTTGTTTAGAAGATCTGTTATGGACTGCGTGCTAACTAAAATTTCATGTTGCACGGGACTGTTCTGATTAAAGCTTGTTGACAACATTTGTCTTGTCGGACGCCCACACCATCTCCAGAATGTGTTATGTGTATGATACGACAACAGACTAACCCCAACATTATGGGCAAACATCCAGTGCCACTTTTTAATATTGTTGAGTACATCTTGAATTGATCCTTATTCAGAGTCACACCAGAAGCTTCCAGGTATTCAGACTAACTTTGAATATTATTTAGTCATTAATCTTATTAATAATGATTAGGTGAGTGATTTTATCGTGCCAACGTGGTCTGGAACTAATGTGGAACATTACTGTTTTCTTGCTAAGACTTCTCCTTTTCAAAACACCAGAGATTTATTTACGGTAAATCAATAACTGTGCGAAGAACTGGTGATTCCGCACTGCTGTCCCAAGCGTTGAGAAAGGTGTGTAATGTTTTGGATGTTCAGGTAATGACCTCAACTCATTTTCCTTCATGAATACAATCGCTTGTGTTCATCTCCAATTCTTCTCTGAGACGTTATGTGGCCTTCTTAAGGAGATTTATGGCCGAGAGGCGACCTTATTCACCATTTTCTTTAGACACGTCTTTTGTGTGTCAATGTATAATGGCATATATATTCACAACGTTATCAACATTCATTTGCTCATTCAGTGTAATACGATTGCCATTGCATTAAGAGATGGTGTAAATTTTCGTTGAAAGGTTTGCAGGCTGTTTTACTGGATCAAGTGTCAAATCAAGCTAATTTTTACTTTCAATCTTAATACCGTCGAACGACAAGCACACAGCAAGCATCAAGGAAGGTGAGTACTGTTTTGGATTTCAGGTGATGACCTCAACGCATTTTCCTTCATAAATATCATCATTATGTTCATCTCCAATTCTTCTCGGAGACCTTATTTTCGTGTTAAGTGATTTATGGCTGACGATTTCGGGCATATTCGTGAATCATTTATTTTCACAGATGTCTTTTAATTCCATTTCTGAGGTACCTTTTTGTATATCAGTGTATAATGATATATATTGCGAGCGGTATCACCATTATTTGCTCGTTCAGTGTAATCAGTTTTCAATGGAGTCAGGATTAACAGATGGTGTAAATTTTTATTGAAAGGTTTGCAGGCTGCATTACTGGGCCAAGTGTCAAATGAAGCTAATATTTACTTTCAAACTGCACACAACGTCCAATGAGGCCACACAACACTCGATAATGTTAGTTGTACTCTGAAGACCGATTTCATTGATGTTTTACATTCCCAGAAGGAAATGACATAGTCCTTATTAACCAACGTGATTTACAGTCCTTCAGAGTTTCTTTGTATCCAAAAAGAGTCAATCTGGAGTCTACATTCAATGTAACATGATCAAAAGGTCCTTCTGGTGACCCAAGTTTTGTCTTCGGCCTTTAGTGTTCTTTTACGTCATTGTTGTGATGTTCTTTAGTTCTAAAGTGAGAGATTTTCTGTTCAGATTGTTCACGTCCATCGAAGTAAATCACAAACTGGAGGAAGATAGAAGTATCCTTGGCGTAATGAAACTCACTGCGGTACCAAGAGGGACGGCTAATTATATGATCGTTTTCGATATTTTTCCATTTGGCATATTTTTATTCTTTCGTTTGTCAATATGATTGTATGTCCTGTTGATATGGCTAACACCTTGCTTGACTCGTAAGAGTATTGCCTGAAATTATGTTTTACATGTGTCTGATTCAACAAAACACATTTTTAAGATGTGTATCTGTTTTCGTCGTACATGTAGTTGATAGTTACTTGTTGATCAGGAACGCACATACTTTTTCTGGGGGTCGGGGGTGGGGAGCTACATAAGACTTGTTCCATATACTCAAGGCCAAACATAGTGAAAACAGTATTTTATAACCAAGAAGCAATGTGTCCTAAATCAACATAATAGGTTGGCATACATGTCACATCCAAATGTGCGCCTGTTTAAAGTGACAATCAAGCACATCATGCGTAAATGATGCATGTGCCGATACATCATAATGGATAGTACTTTTTTAGCGCGGTATATCCACCTAACATTAGACTCAAAGCGCTTCCTTATATTACCCTGGTTAACCCAAGCTGACTTTCAGCGCTAGAAGGTCATTACACTCCAACAATTGGAGGACCAGTACCCAATTTCAACTGGGTCGACTGAGACAATTGGAGTAAAGTGTCCATTTAAGATTTTGAGAAACATGTCAAATGAGGCACATTTTCATAAGCTGCTGCAAATTTCAGCATTCAATGTTCACTTGACGCTTAAGGTAATTGGTAAATTTTCAGTAGTGACACATTTTCATAAACTGCTGCAAATTTCAGCATTCAATTTTCACTTGACGCTTAAGGTAATTGGTAAATTTTCAGTAGTGACAATAGTGCATAAAAGCACCCTTTTTACAAATATGGCAAGTTCCGACAACTCTTCAAACAGAAAAATCGATTATATCAGTTCATGTTTCTATTGGGTGTGACCCTTAATTCTTTTGATTCGTATAGTTTTACTTTCCCTTATTCAGATTTGATCACCGTTCGGGAGCTCCGTCCGAACCTCCTTAAACTGCCTTGCGTGTGTTCCGGATCACTTTAGAAGCCTTATAATGACTCATGCCAACGTGAATTATCTAATAGAATATTGTAATCACCTCTCAGGTATCTGCATCGAGTGTTAGCCAAACCGACAAAAACGTTTTGAAATCAAATGATGGAATACTTCGTCAAATCCATATTGAGATGGAAAGCTCTTAAAGTTGGATAAATGGCCAAATTAATTGTTTCTTTTCGCAAATTAACTTTGGCGTTCAGATTTACTTTGAATATTATTTAGTCATTAATCTTATTGAGAATGACTAAGTCAAGCATAAGCAAGATGTGAGTGATCATGTGAAGAACTGGTTATTTCTCACTTCTGTACAAACCATTGAGAAGTTTTCATGTTTAGATTTTCAGGTGATGACCTTAGCTTACTCTCTTTAAAAAGATAGAATCATTTGTTTTTATCCCCAATTCTTCTCTGACACATTCTGTGGCCTTCTTAAGTAGAGTTATGGTCGACAGGCGACTTTATTCATCCTTGTCTTAATAAACGTCTTTCAAATCCATTTCAGAGGTACATGTTTGTATGTCAATGTATAATCAACATTCATTCGCTCATTCACTGTAATACGATTGCCTTGAAATCAGCATAATGCCGTGGAATCAGTATAATGACAAATATATTGAGAGCGGTATCACCATTATTCGCTTATTCAGTGTAATCAGATGTCAAAGGAATCAGCATTAAGAGATGGTGTAGGTTTCCAACCAGCATTACTTGGTCAAGTGTCAAATCAAGCTAATATCTACTTTCAATCTTAATACTACCTCCAAAGAGACACACACAGCACTCGATAATGTTAGGTGTACTCTGAAGACCGATTTCATAGACGTGTTTCGTTCCCAGAGGGAAATGACATAGTCCTTATTAACCAACTTGATTTGCAGTCTTCCAGCATTTTTGTTGTCATTCAATCTTCTGAGGTTGGAGTATTCTTTCGATGCAACATGATTAAAATGTCCTTAAGGTGACATGGGTTTATCTTTGGTCTTTGATAGTCTCTTTAAGTATATCTAACCATGTCTAAAAGTAAAAGTTTTCCTATTCTTAAGTTGTTTACTTGTGAGGAGGATGGGCGTATTCTGGGCTTTTTATGATTCATCACTGCTGTACAAGGCATAGATAAAGTTTTGAATGTTTTGGTTTGTCAGGTGATGACCATCACTTACTTTTTTTCATACACACAATCATTTCTATTCATCTTCTTCCAATTTTCTCTGAGACTTTCTGTAAAGTTGAGGAGATTTATGGTAAACGTTTTCGAGCGACTTTATTCATAATTTCCTGTATAGATAACATTTAATCTCATTTCAATGATATCTGTTTGTATGTCAATGCATACTGGGCTTTTTGCTGGTCGTGTGAGCCCTCCTGATTCAGGAAATCGTATCCTGTTCTTGCCAAGGATGGACGTATTGTAGCAAAACATTATCGCAATAGATATGGCGAGCATGTCTGAGTTAAAGACAAGGAGAGAAGCATTTGTAGATGGTTTACTACTTTATAGGTTCGAAACGCATACGTGTTCATTCAGATAATTGAACATCGTCATTCGGTATGCTTTCCCAATCTGTGCAGACAATCGGGTCCTAACATTGAACTTTCTGCTTTTGACACGTGTTTAAACAAACCATGTTTTATGTTTGCCAATGATTCGTACTTATATTTAGAGTCAGAGATAAAGTTTACGACACTCAGAAATGATTTCCGCACCCATGACATTGATGATACCTGGAACCGGTAACAATTTAAGTTGTTTAATGATCGTCAATTTCCCGAGCGCAAAACTAAATCATCAAATGCAAAATTATGGTAACTATCTTTTTGTGAGAAATCAATTCGTCTGTGTTAGCTTCTTGTGAAGCGTATACTGGCCTCATGTGGATTCATGAAGTAGAAACTGGAATTTGTCATGGCGTTGCATTAATTTACGTCAGCTGCGAGTCATACTCAAGGTTAAATAGTTTCCTTTCTGAGATAGACACAACCTGGGATATGCTACCTGTTGTCGTCATGATTTGCCGCAAAACTGTTGGTTAATCCATGTACGAATTGGTAGCCACGTGCACGACTGCCAACATTCAAGGCTGATGTCTCGAGAAATGATAAATAATACATGGAACTGCCGGTTACAATTTGATTAGTTTACACATTCATGGTAGCCACAGTTTTGCAGCTTCTTCTCAGTAACACAATATGTATTTTACAGACTGCATAACTTTAATATTCAGCGCTTATTCAACTTTAAATGGACTACCAAAACTGTTGAAGAGTGAGATGTCGACGTTTTCTTGTGCTGCTGTCAAAGAGATAAAGTGAAGGAGTGGATTTGGGGTTTTTGAGATCTCAGAAACGTGTTAATTGGGGATTGTTTGAGTCGTGCAGTTGTTTTAAAGATGTATGGATGAAGCTGCGAGAACATCTAGGGAAAGTTATTATGGTTTCAGTCAAGTGTTAGAATCAATCACAAAATAACGTAGAATCTCTGTAACTTTTTTCAACTAGTGGCAAGAGGAAAATGAATTAATAAAGTGTCTTCTATATCCACAGAAAGATACATCGGTGGGTTCGAAAACATAAATAGGTGGACAGACAAATAGACAGAGTAGGAGATACATGGGCAAGCTGAAGGACTTAAAGAAAGACACATATAATGAAGACAATGGAAGAACCACTATAATGTAATTATACAGACAGAAGGTATGTTTGGATAGAGAGACTTCGAAGCAGAATGTAGGTAAGCAGACAGAGAGATAGACAGTGAGCGAAATCCTGATGGGTAGACATGCTTCTAAGTATACATTTAGACAGGTTGACAAACATGCTGGATAGCAGACATGTAGGCAGGCATACAGATGAATAATGGGAGAAAGCCTGGCGGGTTGCTATACAAGAACATATGGGCTCAGACGAAGAGGAATATGGTAGCAGACAGCTTGCGGAGAGCAAGACACACCAATGGAGAAACATGGGTTGAACAGAGGTAATTCAAAAATAGAGACGGATACAAGGGTCATCAGACAGACAGACAGATAGAGAGGAACAGACAGATAGTTAGATGGATACACTGACAGAGATTGTCAGTCTGCATGTCTCTCAGAAAATGAGGCAGACATACAATTAGAGACAAACGAACAGACAGACTGAGAGACCGACAAGTGAGAATATGTGCGAGTATATATCCTTCAACAAACATTTATCTTAGTTTTAACTGCGACGTGCCTGGAGAATTGTTGTACACGAGTGCGCCATATAAGACAAGTCATAAATCCGTAACGTAAAGAATTGTAATTTCATGGACCGGTGCTATAGATACTGCTCTCTGCTTGGATCGACTTTCCGTCCTTATTCACAAGGTGACACTATGGCCTCATATTCACAAAGCGAAATTATGGCCTCGTATATCAATAGTCCATAATTTTAATGTGAGTCTTCAATTCAGCAATACACGGTTTAATATGTTCTAGTGTTACTCGATAGTGAATGATTTGCAACGTCATATGTGATGTTCTGCTCTGTAATTTGTAACTTTATAACGGTTATTACATATTAATGGATATGGGCGACACGCTCTGGTTTTATTTTACAATGAATAAAAAAAAGTGGAAATTATGCTTTTACAAAGATAATAACCTGTTATTGTGCCTTGTCCTGGTGATCATAACATGTGAATTATAGGTAGTTTTTTAATCTTCTTGCCTTATGTTCCAGACACAGTCGGTTCAGGACAGCAAATTATGCCCGTTCAGATTGGAATTCAACATGCCTTTATCATTGTAACATTTATATCGAATGCTGCAGTGGTGTACGAGAATATACATGTATACTCATGCTGGTAGCCGGTGGGTGCTTTTACAATAGTAGAGAGGTTTCGCAAAGACACGAAAATGAAAACGTAAACGGACACGTCATCAGTTTGTGTGTACTGTGACGTTATTTCGAAAACTGTTATATCTGGCGCGCCGATGTTCGTCATCGTCTCGTTTTGATGGACATCGGCGCGCATTTTCGTAATGACGTAACAAACATGACTTTAGCTTGTATTTAAACAATACTGAACTTGTTGTGTGACAAATCACTTATTATGAAAAAAAATGCATACTTCAGTTTACAGTTTGTTATAAAAGTGTCATTCAAGACAACATAATGCGACATTTCTGTCATAAAGTCAGTACCTCAGTTCAACATACAGATCCAAAATCCGTGTTGAAAAACAGTGCCCCCTTGACATTTTCGTTCGTTTGTGTGCGAAACGGGTTTTCCATTCGCGTTGGCAACGAAAACGAACTTATTTCGTTATCGTTTTCGTGCTCTTGCGAAACCTCTCCAATACATGTATCTCCTTATACGTTGTCATTTGTGGTGCATTATGTTTTAATATTTTCCAACGATTTGAATGTGTGTGCTTTTCTCTTATTTCAAAACGTAATTCCCTTGATATTTGAGAAGAGAGTATGAAAGCCTGCCATGGATATTCTTTTACACTGCTGGCCTTTTCAGAATAAGAACTTCACCAACGCCAGGATGAGACATCACCTGAACTGACGTGAACCGCAAGTCAGTTTGAAGATGGTGTAAGTGAAATTTACTAATGAGCCAAATATTTCGGTAAAAAGCTAGTTCACGTTTTGGTAATAACCGGGCTTTGTTTTGACGGAGATTGAAACGTGGCACTGAGGTGTTCACCTGGATCACATCACTGCAGCGAATTGTTTACACTTGTGTAATTTCTGAATTTCAAGAAATGTTGTAAGTACCATTTTTGGCAATACATTTAGTTTAAAGTTATGAAATGCTGATTAGGATATATCAACTAATAAAGACAAGATAGAGTTCACAATTATGGCTTCATTATTTCAACAGATGGGGATAATCAAGATATTAAAATCAAAAGAGTTGAATTGAAATGATGTTTTACGTTGCAAGGGCAATATTCCAGCCATAACGCAACGTGATGTGGAAGGTGCACATCGAGCGAAAAGATAGTTCATACAAGTGATCGATAGAAAGGAAAATGAAAGCAATTCCCATTTTAGTCGCCTTGTACGACATGCATTGGGTTACTGAGGCTCTACTGTGTCTAAGTGACACCACGTCACTCCCGGAAGAACCACTGGGCTAAAATCAAACGAATAGAAAAGAGGTTAAAAGGCACAACATCTTTTTGAAGAACATACGTACATATGTATGGCATAATACATAATTTTGGTCTAACGTCAGATATTATTTCTATTGGGTCATTGAAGCAACTCAATGAAAAAGAAAATAGAATCAATATGAAAATGAAATTTGTTGAATGTTTCAAAAGCGTCGGTAACTTTCAATTTTGTTTCAGTTATCTCATCGATATGTCCTAATGTTACGTTTGGTCATGCACACCATGTCACTCTATAGCTAGAAATTATAATCATTATTAAAACTTCCAACTCAGCAGAGAGCCATCGTTCTCCTGTATATGTTGTCACTGCGTTTGCCAACAAGCATACATGGTGTACTTAGCGTATTAAAGACCGTTTCCCCAACTACTAATCAATTTTAATTGTGAGTGCTTTCATTTGAAACTAAGTGCGAAATGAAAAGCTCAAGTGACTTAAATTTACTCTTTGAAGTGAAGAAAGATGAAGTATTCGAGTAAGCCATCTTGACACAGCTCATCCAATACGTGCTGGAAAAGATTGATTAAACTTTGAAAACCTGAACTGTGAAAGTGTTTTCATTTCTTCATTTGATTTCATCGTGATTGTGTGATATTACAGTTCTCCAAGTAATCTCGTGTCTTTAAACAAAAGCTGATGATAATGATCAATCAAAACTTTCTTGTCAGAAAATGTGTTTAATATCGCAATGAGCATATCAATACTCGTTGAAGTCGTGTAATTCATGTGATACCAAAGAAATAAACTGGATGAATCTGAAATTGACAAAAGGATTAGTGTTAAAATTCCATCTGCCCTGCTTAAACTTTTTACTCAGATGCAATTTTAAATTAAAAGTGTTGGTGTCAGATGTACTGAAGCTGGATAGTATACTATTAATACTGATTGCCTCCATTTAAAGACCTTTGATGTCCTTCATATTCTTAGACTACAAATTACATTCATCTTCTCTCTGGGTTGGATCCTGGTTTACAACATTTGTGGGAACGAGGAATGCCCAACATAATATAATCAGTAGCGGTGTTAATTTTTATGAATTCGTTGTAGTTGGTACAACTGGGTGGCACAATGCTGTATCTTTTCGCTTTGCTGAACTTTATGAGGAAAATTGATGGGGATGGCTTTGGCTTGTGACATAACTTTAGAAATAGCATTGTCTATGGTTTTACTTTTCTGTTGCCGAAGTCCTGATTACCAAATAGCCTACCAATTTGTTATGGTGTATTTCATCTGATATGTCTTCTTTCGTGCTGTATATGTCAATGTGGTAGAGATGATGCTAGAGCTAAGTTGGTAAAGGTTTTGTTCCAATCTACAGTATTGCACACTTGATATTCTTCTCCATCAGATGACGGCATCACATTGAACAGAGCGAAGGCGCGGGTTTCACGTCTTTTCTTTTGTAATAATCCGACCGTGATCTGCTGTGCGCCTTGCTGCAAGAGTATACACTTTCGTGATGACGTACTGGACAATAATGTCGTGATTGAATTATAGTCTCTTGTTGAGCAATAATTCAGCTATATACAAGAATATGGCGGTCAATCAACTACACAAACAACCATCAAGATTGATGTACCACATACCTTCAACCAAATCCTTCAAGGCATAACTCACTCAAACACACCCTAGAAGGAGTCTCAATATCCTTTTAGAAAAGGACAATATTCTGTCAGAAAGACTATGAGCATCTCATTTGTCAGTGAATAAAATCAGCTCCTCTGTCTGTGTTGTATGCACGCTTTTGTGCGTATATTCTGCAAGGGGAGAGGCCTTGAAACCATGAGAAAGTGTACAAAAGTTGTACAGGACTTTGTATTGAATTATAATCCATCTGTATGAGTGTATTTGATTAACGTTGCCTCCAGAAAGCTGCCAAGACAGCCTAGTCCCAGATAACACAACCTTGATAATCAATATTTACCACATGTTTTCTCTCTGACAACCAAGACAAATGAAACTTGAGGAAATCTGAGGTTTTATAGTGAAGCCGGTGCCTATAATTCTATTAAAACGTATTCAGACAGAACAACCTCCCAACAGCATAGCTTTGTATAGGTACATATAAGAAACAGAACAACATATATGTTGATGGAAAAAAGAATCGCTTACTGTCATGACTAAGATTTGTGCAGTGTCCTAGTATACGGATTTTTAGCCGAACTGGGCAAGTTTGTTGAAAGAGATAATTGACGGAAGAGGTTCAATCTTTGCTGTCAACAATCTCCTTCACGAAGAGCATGGGATTTTATTGACATATCGCCAATGATAAGTCATGTCGTTTATTCGCTGCTTTCTCAAAGTATACCTAGCAAAGTCAGGCGATTGTAATACAGGATCGTTTCATGTGTGAACTATCGCAAAAACATGTTTGTGAATTCAATAGTATGTGTCAGGTGATATGTTACTTTTACATGTCTGGACGTTACCACGACGAGAGACTGCGCACTGCGAGACTGGAATTTAGCGCTTCAGAAATACCCTTCTTATTATAATTACCGTTTGACAGAATGTATCTGATTTCGTGCTGTGAAACCTGCCACTCTCAACTTATACTGACAAACCAAAGTTGTTGAAGGATCAAACAATTGGCATTGCTTGTATTAAGAGTAAATAACGTTTGTTTGGTTGTGGACAAATGAGCAACTGTCAATGAAATTTATCCGGTTCAGGAACCCAGTTGACGGGTGCATGTGCCCTGAACTCATGGCCAGCTGCTCAAAACATCATGAAAACCGCGACTCAAAAATAAACTATTTATTTTAAATAAATAGCGCTGTGTAGCACAGTGGTCTAGAAGTAGAGCGTCTACCTGCTAATAACAAGGTCCGGAGTTCGACATGAAACGTAATCTACATTTTCTCAGTCTACCCAGCTGTACAAATGGGTACCTGGTCGGAAGTGATGGCATTTGTGAAAGTTAAACTTTTAGCGCCTAATAGGCATCTTGGGTTGTATACTCCATGAGGAGTTGAGATATGCTCTTGAATTGTACATTGTCCAAATGACCAGGGTAATAATGTCGTCGTGCGCTTTGAGCATGCTTTATGTGTGGATATATGCGCTATACAAGTGGACTATTATTATTATTATTATTATATTTGAGTGAGATTAGACTCTAGATGATGCGTAAACCTTGAACAACTTAAATCCTATCATGGATAATTGTATCATTGCATTGATCACCAGAGCAAAACACTCTTTATTGTTTGTCTGTTTAAATTCGATTTCTTTTGAACAGAACTTCTATGACCTCTATACTCTTTCTTCAAGACTATTTCATGAGATGAGAGCTGGAAGTGTAGGACATCCGAAAGCTTGTCTTTTGAAGCCCACACAATATAGAGTGTTCCGTGTCCTACCAGGCGTGTTGGTAATGAAATGAAATGAAATACAATAACTTGTGTTAGGTTTCAAAACGGCTTCGTAACATTTTCAAGGAGTTTGAACATCCATGTATGAGATTATGTATAATTATGGCTATGTAACATATACCTTACCAATGTACATGAAATCCATCAGCTCGGTGTTGTCACAGGCTTTTGGGCATCCTCGGAGTTTTTGTTGTTGGTGGTTGGTGGTTGGGGTGGGGTAGTGACTTCGAAAAACTGGTCCCCACTTTAACAGTTAAGGAAGTGAAAAATGGTTTTCTCGCTGCTGTTGCCCGTTGGCGTTTTTGCTGGAATTCGAAGCATTTTTGTCCAAATCGGGAGGGGATTAGGTTGACCATCTGTCGCCGGATAATACGCATATGGGACAATAGTCGACTGATCAGAAGCATGCGTCCAAGGATTCGTGCGTGTGTGGCCAACTTTCCTTTCATCGTCCGTTCGTCTTTAGTGTTCAACTATTATTCACAACAGAGTAAAGATGTTATGTGAAATAGAACAATATCAATACGAATTCAGTCATCATATGTGTGGTAATGTCGTTCTTTGAGACAGTTGTCTTTTAATAATGTTAGTTGCTGCAAAATAGAAGGAATTAAACATACTAACTGTTGTAGGAAGGTCCATACATGTATGTCTCTAAATGGATCCTGACAGTTTAGACAAAAGCCATATAACGTTTTCACATTTTATCTTACTTTCACAACAAGTTAGAGGATACTGAGGCTTGTTTCTCCCTTATAAACCAACTAATCTCGGTACCTTGCAATGAAGTGAAAACAAATTGATGACCTCATCCCACATAAGTTAATCCTGGTGAAGTAAATTTGACTTAAGTTTATATCGATATGATTTGCTGAAAGGTGAAGCTATTCATTTTAGCGGTATTCAGTGTTTATTCATAATTGATTGTACATTCGTTACATCTATTTCATCACGTCTGTGTATTTAATAATCAAAATAGCATTCACCGTTACAGAATACATGGCTCAAGACATATCGTCTGTAGAGTAAATTAGATTCTGCAACCTTGGTTGATTTGTAAAGCTATAAACATTACACATGCTTTATAGAAAGTGAGGGAATGTCCGAAGTTGAAATAAATGAGAAAATTACATGTACGTTAACATCGTATATTGGCGACCTTGACATCGATCAGTGTGACGTTGTTTCTGGAATCCTAATCAAGTAGACCCCTGATTTCGGCTATTAGCTTTCCATAATCCACGAATGCACAGCGTTTAATAGACGTCTGGATCTTAATGAAAAGCGAAGGAACCGCTTTTGTTGAACAAACAGACGGACCAAACTGGGACAATAAATTTCATTTTAATGCCTCAATGAACCACAACACTTCGGATAATAGAAACCCTTTTAGAGCTTGTATTACGTGATCGATGCTCGTTGTTATTGTAAACGAAATGCAGAAAACAATTTGGTACTAATATATAATTGTATTGAGTTTATGTCGCATGATGTTAAGAGGTATATTAGAAATACAAGCATACCATTTTATTTAGCTTAGTTCATTTGATATTGAATTGGACATTTGTGGGTCACTAAATTTGCTGTCAAGGAAATACAGTAAATACAATTTGTCAGAAGAAATGAGAAACTAAAAATAACTGTTGATGCCTTTGTGATGCATGGCCCTTTGTATATACCCTTCTACGGGGAGCCAAATGTAAGCTGAGCTTGAAATATCGAACGGTGACAAAATGCCTTCATACGAGTTTATGTAATTGTAAGTGGTTGGGAAGATTCCCCTGTGCAATTCATAATTACCGGATTAAACGCTCTGATGCACTGTGGTCAATCTACCACATACATTATAAGGGCGTTTGCTGAAGGAGATGAGTGAGTCAGTTGGGGTTTTATGTGGTTTTCGGCAATCTTTCAGCCACATTACCACGGACTCATCAACATCACGTCGGCAGGACGCCCTGGCGGGACTCGAACCACAGCCGCCAAGACTGGCAGATTGCTGGGCCGACGCGCTTACCACTGCGTCATCCGGCACCCCCGAAAAGAGAGGAATGAAGGTATGATTAGTAAACAATTCGACAAGAAGCACACAAAGTCAGATTGCAACATGCATTCTTTATAACGGGCAATCTGTCCATCAGCATTTGTTCGCTGTGGGTAGATGTGCTCAGTGATGTCACAGCGCAGGCTCTTGCTCATCTTAATTATGTTTATAAGGAAAGCTATTGTCATATGACCTTTACTCGTTATCATGTAGCTAAAATACAGAACACAATTAAATACAAATACACAATTGTACAGAGGTACTGTGCATGCTGTTAATATTGTACTGGGTTCTATGTAAGGAACATAAAATGTTATATTTCAGTTCATATTCGTCGGTCAAGTAAAATTAATGTAAAGGAACCACAGTGAGTGAAATGGGCATCATAATTAGGCGTTAACATTGGTTGCCAGGGTATTTGTGTTCAGTGACAAGAATGGAATGTTATGTAAATTATTACTGTGAGCGAAATATAGAACACCCTTAGGTACTAGTATGTATGTTAAAATACATAACACATCATAACTCCAGGTAATTATCAGGTTGTTTGTATGATACCAAGTACTTGTGTTTGTGAATAAGCGGTACAAATGTCAGTATAACATTGAACATTCCTTGAAATTTAAATCGTGTACAATCGTGTAAACTACGTTTCGTTTTATCTAAATAGAATTTTCGAATTGCTATAACCTTATTACATGTAATTTTGAGAAAGCGATTTCTTGCAATGGTATTAAACAGAAACTATTCGTTATGCGACATTTATGACACACCAGGCGAACTTAAATTATGGCAGCCTCTTGAGAGTTTCGCAAAATATTTCCCATCTTCGCTGATCATTATGATTGAAAATAATGGCTATTTTCGCAAGACATGCTTATTTGGAGCACAAAGCGTGATCGCTTGGATGTGTAATGGACTTTAAACAGCGAACGTAAAGGATTTAAAAAAACGCCAAGGTTTTAAAAGAATTCAATTGCAGGATCGCATTTCCAGACCTGGTTCTTCCTATTGCACGATTTGGAATGAAATTTGCCCATGGGCTTTATGTTTATGTTTTCACAGTAATTGAGGCTCAAATATTGCACACGTTGGCGGAAGGATTTTCAATGTTTTAAGCTGTGCTTCAATTTTGTGAGAATTGAAACACTGCCCATTAGTTAACAGATTTTATGAGACCAAATAGAAACTTGAAAACCTTCCTGCAATTGCGCGAAAGGAAATATGCTGATGGGACTTGGAAATCTATTCCCTCGACATGATCGGTGGTCTCAAAGAAACAGGTTTTATAGTCGTTCTTGTTTAACTCTTCGTGTCAGCTTGACCATGAGTGTTTGCAATTATTTGTTCTTGACATAAACATTGTGTCTGACAGACACGTACAGTAGAACAGAAGAGTTAGAGCCCTTGGGTAGAGCACTTGCTCACAGGGCGTAAAACAGGCGCATTTCGCAGAACCAATTTAATTTCTGGGTAATTTTAGGGTGAAAAATCGGGAAAATGATAAAAAATATTTAGCAAAACATAATTTTCAATTTTTGTCATAAATCGACTGACAAATCAGTGATTCGAACAATCCCGGTGCACCTACCAGACAGTTAAGAATGGGGTTTGAACTCCATAAGAACAGCTCTTGTTTGCTCCATGAGGATGACGTCGTCTTTCCAACGTCAGTACCAGCTTTTATAAATTAACGCTGCAGGTTTCACCGCGTACAATCATTCGAACAAACCGAGAGTAAAACCTAAATCATCTGCTTCCACATATGCCATTCCAATATCATGACATGTGGCTATCTGACTTCAACGGCATTCTCTCCGCGCAAGAATGAGTTTTCTGTAAGAGAGTGAGTTGAGATTTTACGCGGTTTTCAGCAAACATTCAGCTACATTATAACCAAGATCAAGTCGCTATTGGGCGTCCCAAATCCCCGGGCTGAAAGAGAGGTACCCGCGCGGGACTCGAAGTGCTCCAAACAAGGCTGGCAGATTGCTGGGTAGACGCACTGACCACTGCGCCATCCCGCGCTCCTTACTCTAAAGGAATAAAATGATTATTTCAATTATTGAAAATAAAACAAATCATTTGTATGTTCGTGACGACTGCATGTGACGACTGCATGAAGTAAAACCTACGAACAGATACATGTATCGAAGTTTAAACACAACGGAGTTTATCAGTCATACTCTGAAGGGTCTTTGACGGCAATTGGTTTTGTACGTCATAACAAACCTGCTTTACTCCCAGATGTCCATCAGATGGAAACTATTTGACAGTCAAATAAAATAATTCTAAGCAAATTTTTAACGTTTAAAAA
>JAUELE010025197.1:0-16390 GCA_031471655.1 Diodora aspera
AATTCCCTTCCGTGGTAGATCTGTAATGGTCTGGGGTTGGTGTTCTTATGATTGTAACCTTGATCTTGTCCAAGTCCAAGGCAACCTCAAGGGACAAAGGTACCAAAATCAGATCCTTGAAAGATAAGTTATGCGTCATTTTGATATGCGTCATCATGGATGATAATGCCCGAACCCACAGATTCCATTCAGTAAGGGATTATCTAGCCGGCAAGAAGTCCCGATCTGAGATCTTAAGCTCCCTGCAAGCACTGAAACCACACAAGATCAATAAAACCCATCATTTAATTAGTACTATCAAAACGCTACTACTAAAACTTAAAAACGACAATTACAACATTACTATCGCTTGGATCCCCTCTCATACGGATATAACCGGAAATGAGCAAGCAGATACACTTGCAAAACAGGCTACTACAAACCTCCACTTTGACCTCACTCCCCCTATACTAAAGGGGAACTTCACAACATTGCTAAAAGACAACACCAAATGGATCGAGATCTTCAATGGAATCAGGATTGTAAAATGTTTAAATATTATCAAAACTATCATACTATCATTGTAACCGCAAGTTGAACATACATGTAGTTCTATTTAGAATTAAAGCAAGATATGCACGAACCAACGATCATTAATTTTATTTAAAATAAAATGCGTACCACACACACATTGTGAGTTCTGTCCACATAAGGACTCAGTATTTCGCAAAATCTGGGAATGCCCAAAATATTTTCGATTTAGAAAACTATCTAAATACAGTTGAAGAGAATCTGGAAGAATATTTTAAAAACCCACAAAAGATCAAACCTTTAACTCAATATGTCATCAAAACTAAGCTTCATCTCATGTTATGAGAACCCCCCTGCACCATCATATCACGTTACCTATGTAAATATGTTGCCTTTAATCTTACCAATATTTAACATTTAATATTTTAACTTTTAGGGTATTCATATTATTGTCAGCAACTCAATAAAATATATGCAATTTTTTTATCTTCTACTACTCCGCTCTTTTGTACATACTCTCTAGTCTATCCTTTCCGAATATCCGATATAGCCCTCTACCGAGGGCAAAATAGACCGTCATTAAATAAGCTGACTTTTAACGTTATTCCACAGAGCGTGAATGCTCTGAGGCCCATGTTCGCTTTGTTGTCTACACAATGTACCCGTCTATCAGACATAACAACTACCAATACCAACTAACAGCATAATATAATGAACTCGTAGAAACGCTCCAGGAAGCATTGTGCAGTCTTTTCAATTCACTCGAGAACTGTTGATTTACGTCAGATAAATATTTCCGAGCTAAGGAAGGAAGACAATTTTCAGTGGATCAGAACATGCAGGAAGATGCGTTGGATCTTAAACACGTCTTCTGAGGCACCGTTATGAATTATAAAACTTATTAATGTCATGACATGTTTTTAAAATTGGATACGTGGTCAAATTCAGTGTTTTCTTTTTCAAAAGCCAACATTGGGAACGATACATATACATGTACGTTCAAGTGTGTATATATCACGGCAAATCCACTCAACATACAACGTCTCGTAAAGACACCGATCTCCTTATAAGAAGCCCCGATTTTAACAGGCGAACTGAATGCATTCTTTACATTTATATACTTTTGAAGATTTTCGTAAACCTTCGGAAACATTGCAGATAAATTAATTTGCCTCATACTCGAAAAGCATTAAGAAATCGAAGAAACTTTATTTTCGAAAAACCCTCAGAAAAAGATTACCAACGAAGCTGGCTATTTGAAAGCAGAAACAAATCCGTCTGCATCTGCTGGCACAATGGGAATACGGCGTCATTGAATGAGACAAACACATTTACAATGTATGATTTACTGTTTATGCTATTTATTTCCCTCACTTGACACTTGACCTATTTCGCGTTCAGGAGAAAGTATCCAACTTTTGAAAAAGATCCACACTTTACGATCTTCTATCTAAGATGTCTCTATCCAACAGAGATGATACACTGATCCACACTTTACCATCTTCTATCTAAGATGTCTCTATCCAACACAGATGTTACACTGATCCACACTTTACGATCTTCTTTCAAAGATGTCTTTTTCAATCAGAAATCATACACTGATCCACACAAAGCAATGTTATTCATCAAAGGACATCTTCTTAAATGCTTTGGAACCGTTCTTGCTGACCGCACCGATCGACAAGTTGGAAGAACTGGTTTAAAGCCCAAAACATCCCCCCCCCCCCCGAACCCACCCCCCGTCCTCAGGGCGAGTAATCTCAAGATGGCCCCTACACCAGAAACTGCCAGTTTTATTTCTCATTTTCTCAAGCTGATGACAGCACCAGCATTGTAGGAAGCAGCACGCGTTTCTCTTAGCTCTGTACATGTGCTTCAACGTTTATGTTCCAGGCCATGAGGCCAGACACAAAATGTCGAACTAACGTCTAACTTATTGTTAGAGAGAAACTGTCTGGCAGAACCGTTCTTGGGTTTAGCTGTAGGAGGTGAACAAAGCGAGAGTACAGCGTCCTGCCTCCTGAACATAGGGAGCTGTTATCTGTGTCTCCTCCACCAACAAAACAAAATCATTATCAACAATCCATACCCACTTCAGGCACACGACCATGTCAATACCCAGGCGTAATTAGACTGCACTTGTGTGAAGGAAACGTGACAGACCTCCTTAACTTCTTGCTAACAAACACTACATTCCCAAAAGGCAACAACCTTTTATTGATGGAAGTAATGTAGATCGAATCATTAAAGGTGAGTGATATTATGAAAGTAGGAAGAGTCAATAATAGGCCGGACGGCATGTCATTTCCGTGTGTTGTACAAAGTGAAGGTTTGTACTTTATAAGTAGTATACATATTTTTATACCCCGGGTACAACGTAATGATATTCTCGTAAATCGCTTAAGTGACACCGAGAACACACACATGTTCAATACAGTATAAAAACATAGAGTACAAATGAGTATGTACATTCTGGTGCACAGATTAATACATTATGTGGATTGTAAACTAAAAGGGGTTTAAACCATGTCTGAAAAACTCAGCCAAACTATGTACAAGAGGGATGAAATCACTTGTCATAATGCAAGTATTTTTTTTCTAAAGATGAATTCTGACAGAAATATTTTGATAACTAGATTATTTTGCACGTATGCTGTTTGCAGTCACAGTAGAACCTGATAGTTTTGAAAGCAAAGTATGCCGGCGTATAATTATCTGTGTTTGACGTATATTTGCATACACTAACGTTAAGGTCTGCATTCCTTGAAATGTTTGTTTTTCTTACAGTCAACTGTAAGTTATATACTGATGGAAACAAAGCCACGAAGCTATTATGCCTCATCGACAATGCATTTCTACATCTTGGATATGTTTAGTTGGCCATGAAACACATGAATTGTCAGCGTCTGGTGCGTTTTTCATGTCACCGGATGACCCTCTGACATCGACAATGGAAGACGTGAGATGATATTGTACTGGACACTGTTTCCAAGTACCATTCCTTTCCATCATATATTGCATGTCAGTCTTGTTCTCCAGCCGTCATTTGTAACGGATTGCACCGAACACGTCGCCATACCGAACTGGTCGCCACATCGAAAAAGTCGCGACAAATTAGCCCAGAAAGCATACAACAGCGGTCAATTGCTAAATAGATTAAATTAATTTAATTAATTAAGTAAATGAATGAACTTGTGGGTCCTATCTCATCTGTAGCATATAATATGTTTACAAATGTTCGGTGTGTCTGCGATGTCTAATAACGAAAGCTGACGTTTTTCTGTTCTTAGGACTAACCAACTTTGACGGCATATCATTCATATAGACGACATACAATGACGATAATAGTAATTTTTAATACGAATACCGAATGCGCACCTATTTCACAAAGGAAAATAAATAATAAGTATTAATATTACAGATCGAATTGTATTGCATTGGCAATGCAAGAGAAATCCTTTCAAGATTAGGAAGTGCTATCAATGACATGAAGCCAATCAAGTTACACTCACTGAAATCCAAGCATCCTTTTGATCAGCTATGACATAAAGATGTAAGAGGAAACAATTGAAATAGTTTGGTATCGTTTGTTTTGCACGTCAGTATATTTGATTAAAGCCCCAACATAGAAACAGTTGATTCTATTGACAGTTTTACTGAAACATTTCCTCAAAATCACCTGCTCGTTTGGCTTTTACTGAAGATGTTATTTGTATTTCACCATTCATTGTACACAGACAGAATGTTCAGAATATTTGCACTGCTTTCATCCCTCGCAAAATTAATGAGGATGTTCATAAAGACTAGGTTTAGTTGTGTTTAGCTGAAAATACATTTCGGTGTAATTTACTCCGCTACACGTGACAATTTACCAAACATTAATGAATCTGGATAATGACATTAAAGGGAATAATGTATCCATAATTACACTATTCAATTAGACCGAACCTATACTGGAACAATTATGTGAAATATAGCAAACAATAGATGAGGTTGATGATGGCATTAAGGTTACTTCTATTTACAACATTACATTTATCTTTTATAAAGTACAAAAGAACATTTTGATTATGTTTGTAGACTGTGGACAACACTGCTATTTTCTTCTTGAAACTGCCACAGTGTCATTGAGAATCAGTGCTGTAGTGTTTTCTGACCTCAGCGTTGTATTGATTAGCTAGAGAAACATTAAGCAACCCGTCTCTCTCTTTCTCCAGGAATGTGTAGATGGATTATCGACCTCGTAAACATCAGGTAATCGACATTGTTCTAAATAGGTAATGGTTTTTATTACACATTTTTTTAATAAATCAGTTTGTAAAATGATGACAACAGCGCTGCAAGAAGTAGATTATGAAGATCAACATATTGATTAAACATACTGAGCAGAATGCCTTCTTTCTTATTGTCGTCACAGTTAAATTATGTCAATCCCATTTAAATTTCTAGTTTTCGTGTATTCATTCATTCATATTTAAATTGTAGCGCTGTGATAATTTATTCATTCAAATCGGCTAGCAACTGTTATCTGTGTATCATACTGCGTATGTTATATTTAGCAGCATTCTGTTGGCTGCTGCCTCGTTTACCCAAAGCGATTCAAGGGCCCAGATTTCACCTAGTTTAAGGTTGTAATCTGCAGATCTGTACATACTAACAACAATGGTTCAGGGTGATTGACTACATCTTAACACAGAAAACAACGTAGGCGCGACCAAACGAAATAGGTGAAATCTGTATAGAATTACAAACTTACAGTATTGAAAACATAGAACAATATTGAACTAGCTGCAAACAATTGTACAGAATTTCTGCTCAGGTTATTGGAAGGTAATCTTAAAGGTTTCAGAAACACAAACAGACAATTAAATATCTTGATTGAAGTTGGATACGTGGTCAAATTATATGTTTCCGTTTCAAAAACCAACATTGAGATCGTTAAATATACATTAAAATATGTACATAGCACGTCGGATCCACTCAACATACAACGCGTTTTTACTTTTTTCACCTCGTAAAAGGCTCCGATCTCCTTTTACCACACCCGGGTCTTAAAAGTCGAAATAAATGCATTAAAAAATGTTCGTAAACGGTTGGAAACGCTGCACTTGCAAATACAAGCATTCAACTCTACTCTGAAAGTATTCGGGAAGCAGCGGAACATTTTTTGGAAAACTCTCAGAGAAAAGTTTGGAATTATGCCGGCTATTTGAAATAAATCCGTCTGCCTGTTCCGGAACAAAAGGAATACGGCGTTATTTAATCAGGCATACGCTTTTACAATATATAATGACATACAGTTTACGCTATTTATTTCGAACAGAGAGCACCAGACCTATTTCGTGTTCTGAAGCACGTATCCAACTTTACCTGCGAGCCTTATATATAATAACGAATCTTATCCCAAGAATCGTCGCTGATCTGTATGGAATTGTAAGAGTAGTAAAAGATAAACAGACAAAAGACAAGCAAACAGTGGCAGATCCGTGGGGGGGGGGGGGACGCTCTGGTAACTCGACCTCCCTTACAAAGAGGTCTGTTGATAGCATTTGAACGGTTAAATACACGCAAGAATGCACGAAATCGAATCCTTTCTCAAATATTTTCTCAGGGAGGCCTTCAGACTCATTGTTAATTCGCGCTTCCGGTGCAGGCATAACTGGATAACTAAGGCCCCCACCCCCTTAAAAAAATCCCGCCCTTGGTCATTCGTCATCACCAGACCTCGGATATGTTTTAACAATAGAACATTTACTGGCTACTACTTTAACCACTGGTTAAAAGGTTTCTTTATTCTATCGAATCATTACGGGAGGTGAATGCTGTTCAATATTAGCTAATTGGTAACCGTGCCGCCATCACTTAACGTTCTCAAGGATTTCCCCAAAGAGCTGAAACAGCTGTCTCTACTAAACACCTGTCGTTTGCCAAGGTATTCACACAAAAACCGTTGCAATTAACAGGGAAGGTTGGTGGGAAAGCGTGCCCACGTGAGATGTATAATCTCGAGATAAGTCGCCATATTTTAGCTATCGTAAAGAGATCATAATACAACCTCCTTCCTTCCAATTACCAAACGACCGCCTGGGTAGGCTTCACGACATGTTTATTTGCAGAGTTAGATTTATTAAGAATTTATTATATTACTTTATATGCGTTGTAAATATGGTTTCACTTTGCCCCTCGCTTCCAGGTTGTTGATATGAGCTTGTGAAAAATGTACATTTACACGGTGCGAAACCCTGCAGTCGTGTTGTGATACAACAGAGATGACACATTCAGTCAGAGCAGCATATCTCTTCTAGAGAACATCCAGTCATAAATAGTACACCGTTTGAAAAAAGACATCATGTCGAGTGAAGCATTGTAGCGCACTGAGATATAAACTGGCGGGCAAAAGAAAGTTTACACCCATGTTATTCGGTCAATAAAAATGGACAAATGTGAGATACCGTTATTTAGTATTCGTTTAAGTTAACAGGAGCCGAATCATTCAGTGATATCGATGTACGAACAAATCAGTTTGTCCCATAAATCTTGAAATGTTATCAGTTACAATAAGTTAATTATCACAAACATTAATGATTAATACAGTTGAAAGTAATGTGGATCTACCTGTCTTCGTGAATAATGGTAACCTTGTCATAGAGACAGACATGTGTTAAAGTAGTCGACAATGACGGAGTTACCGACATCAAATCATTTTAGATGTCTTTATGAGACAAGGGCGAATAACTCTGCGCTCAGATTTTTTATCGGATACAACCCCCACTGTTGGTGAGACATGTATGACTTGTTCAAGGCATGCGTTTGATCTGTGGACCATTCTTAGCTTAACTCATTATGTTCCTCGTATCAACGAGAGCAACACCGAGGTCCTTGAGAGTGGAGGCTGGATTTTCACGTTGACATCTGCCAATGACTTACCAGACATGTTAAATGAGGGAAAGGTGAGATCTGAGTACTGGTCAGGCCATTGTTTTGTCTCAGCCTAGAAATGTTTTGTCCTTTTTAAAACGTTTATGCTGTTTTGCCCTCCAATTGAATTTAATTCATTCATGTGTTGGAAAAGTAAAGTGAAGAAACATTATACTGAATGAGACACTACGATCAGAAGCAGAGTGAAACTTGTTTTTGTTTTTCTGCTTTTCTGGGGGTGCCATTAGCAGATGAGCAAATCCAAGCATTAGTAAACGATGAAAAGTCGAAGAATTGTCTCACGTAGTACTAGTTTGATTCCAATCTGTTGACACAATGAAATGATTACCTGGCCATCGTTGATGGAAAGATCGATCCTCAAACATATACAAATCTAACCAGAATCGGTCGATATACATTAAGCTAGATTTGCTTCACTCCAACCCAGAGTTGACACTATTTCTTTTTGTTCAGTACATTATTAACACGCGTGTTTGATCACTTGTCTTCAAACGCTGAAAGGGTTTTACATGCAGGAGTTTTTACAAGCACAGATGTCACATTAACAGCTTCGTAACAAGTATGTTTTAACTGCCACACGACTACATATGACAAAGGGCAATTCTAAAGGTTAAGGCCTTATTTCAAAGGGTAGTTGACGCTAATTAAACGAAAGCAATGTTTGTAAAGGAAGAGTTGGCTCCATGCAAATAGTGTCCAACTCCCCCTCGGATGAATGAAACTGGTTGGACAACTAAGCTAAGCTGGACGTGGCGCCTCTTAAGGTGGTCATGATAATCAGTCAGCTGTTCAAACTTTCAAAAGCACTGTCCCATTCAAATCATGCTATACATTTAATATAAGGTCCTAAAATAAGGTAAATCCTGCGTTATTCAGTATACTTGTGTTACTCTGTAATCAAGGCCGTTGAAGTTCGATACATAGTCACATTCGGTGTTTCCTTTTCAAAAACTAACATTGGGAACGATATAAATTATGTACGTTAAAGTATGTAGATATCACGACGGCTCTACCCAGGGTGTGTTACGTTATGAAAGATAGTGATCTCCTGTCAGGACTTCCGTGTCTCAAACGGCGAAATAAATGCATTTCGAACTTTTGAACAGAACTTTGAGACGTTGCACTTGCAAATAAATGCATTCGGCTCATACTCGGAAAGCATTCAGATATCGACGGAATATTCTTCGGAAAACCCTAAGAGAAAAGTGAGGTTGGCTATATGAAAGTAGAAAATAAATCCGTCTGCATCTGTCGGGAAAAAGGGAAAACGGCGTTATTGAATGAAGCACACTTTTACAATGTATAATTTACAGGTTATGTTATGTTTTTCAAAAAGCCTCAAAACGATAATCTGATCATGTCTCAACAACCTCACCATTTCGAGCTTAATGTCAGTTTTATCAGTTTAAACAATATGTTGTTGTGGGATCAATCGATTTTGAGGTTCTTGATCGTATTAAATTAAGCATATTTTATTTGAAGTATAATCTTGAGAGATTGTCCTTGAAACATTTGGTAATTTTTAATTTGAGAGTTTACGAATATATCGTGGTACACACGTACCACAACGTGGTACACAGAAGTCATTCACATAAAAACCTTAGTCCTGTGCATGACTTGCATTTTGCGTCTGAAAGAGGTATAATAGCCTAGCTCGTGAGTATCGGGACAGATGAACTGGTAATTCATGCAGCGATAAACGTAAAACTCAAATGGTCGCTCCTTTGTACAGACCCAGCTACCGCACTTCACTTAAAGTTGAATACGTGGTCAAATTCAATGTCTTCTTTTCAAAACGATAGCCTTGGAACTATACATAGAGATAAAATTATGTGCATAACACGACCAATGCGCAATAGATATGGCATGCTTGTTGGTTTACAGTCTCTTGAATATTCTACTTTCTTTAAGGACACAACCCCGGCCGACAAACTTAATAGCAAGCATTTCGAACTGTCCAACAGAATCCTTAAAATATTCGTAAACCTTCGGAAACATTTCTCTTGCAAATAAAAGCATTCGGCTCATATGCGGAAACCATTCAAAAGCGACGGAACGTTTTTTTTAAAATCCTCAGAGAAAAGTTCGGAATGGGACTGGCTATTTAACAGTAGAGAATAAATCCGTCTGTATTTGCAGGAATTAAATGAATACGGCTGCTAATTGTAGAAAATAAATCCGTCTGGATCTGTAGAAGGTTCAATTGACTCGAAAGTCATCTGCGCCTATGCTCATATGACTCCCCTTAGGCTCAGATGACTCCCCCTCGCAGGCTCAAATGACTCCACAGGCTCAGATGACTCCCCTATCTTTTCTCAGTGTTCCACACGTATTCTCTGTCAATGAACAATACATAACACACATGACATAATTTTATTGAGACAAGTTGTGGTGGCGCAAACTCAATATGACGCAATACGTGTATTGAGGTGTCACTTCATTTGTCAGACATCCCACGTATAGACAGTTTCATTACGCAATCATTCACAGTTCAGTGATTCTATAACCGCTCTGTATTACCTTGCTTATACCAGGGAGTCTCAACCGGTCCTACTATTTAATGTCTGGGTAACGTCCGGGAACGTCCGATAGCGTCCGAGTAACGTCCGAGGCGTAATACAATGTATGTGCTGTGAAGCACCAAATATGTGTACCAGATTTATGTAATATTGGATGTATGATAATATAAGCCCAATAAGTCTAACGTTTGTGCTTTTATTTGGCTCTTACTGATGTCGTAAGCTTCAGTATACAATGTCGATATAAGTGCCGAAAACTATTTGTAACCGCGCATATTTATAAAACATTGCGAGCCCACATATGTTCTATTCATGTAAGTGTACGATTTATTATAGTTTTATTAGTTTATATGGAAGGAATGGTTTGTATGAGTCAGCGTTTATCTATTGGAAGTGAAGAACTCGTTCGAAAATCATAAAGAAAAGAACTATATAAAAGCGCTTTTCTGGTTTTTAAGAGGCTGCCTCGCTACATGTTAAAATAACAGGAATATATGTTATACTTTGATTTAACTTCATAATATAATTTATAGCTCTCTGTGTTGCACGATATGATATGTTATGAATAGATATGCGCTGCACTGTAGCAACGCTTCATGAAATATGCTTCACTCAAAAATAGTTGAATCATGCTTCTAAAGAATGTGCTTTGTCGTAAGATATAAGCCGCCATTAATTAAAAGTCAGCATATTTAACGTCTCTTTTTACCGTTTATAAACGGCTATATCGGAGACAAAGTTCGGAAATAGAAGTGTGAATAGATCGGAAAATAAGGAAGATAAAAACTAACATATTTATTATTAAGGTGCTGACAATAGCAAAAATACAAATTTTTAACTTTAACGATGGTTAAAAATTTGTTAAGAGATGATTTGGCATGATAATATATGAGTCATTTTCAAAAGATGTCACAATTCCGTGTCCATAAAATAACAAAAACACATCATTGAAACTGCAAAGTTTTATTGTGAAACCAAATTGTGGTATCACTGATACATCCAAATATAACAAAATTGACCCTTAATTGTGAATACAAATAAAATGCCATGATTTTAACTTCTAACACCCTAATTTGCATGTCTTTCCCGTAACGACACTTTTTCACATATTTTCTATTCACATTCTTAATTCATTCAAATTATTCCTGTAGGCGTGATTGTTCTTACATGTTCGTATTTAGCACATTGCAATTTGTTATTATTGATTTTTATTTAAGCTGTACTTGAGTCATATGCAGGAACGTCAACACAGGGTATTGCAGTCAGCTATTCAATGTAGATATAAAATCAAACCTCACTCTATCAAACTTGATCTTTTTTATCCTTTGTTTCTAAACCAAAGACACATACTTTGCCACTCTTTTCCAGTATATTTCAATATATTCAACTTTATAATCTTAATAAAATATGGTTGTTACAGGAAAGACATGCATGTTACAGGAAAGAACAAATGTGTAACAGAAAAGACATAAAATCTGTTCACAAGAACCCAATGAAAATCTTAACAGTCCAAGTTTAACATTCGTTAACTAATGACAAGAACATGTGAAAAACATTCTTAAATCCAAATTCTAAATGTTAAAAGACTGTTGATTTTTCCCTCATCCGAGATTTATCAGAACATTGTTACGGTAGAGAAGTGCTTTTGTTACTGGAAATAGTAATAGACAATATTTATGTCTCAAAAGCATGAACACGTGCACATTGATGTACCAAAAATAAAACATGAACCTGTTCAAAATATGGCACATTTGAGTTATTGCTTTATTTGACATTGGTCTTTATTTAACATGTATGCTAATCCTGTTGGAGGAATTTGCTACAAGAAAGACATAACTGTTACAGGGTAGACAAAATGTGGTACAGAAGTACTTTCAAAGTCTTAATACCCAACTAATAAGAGTGTAACGAAATCTTTGAGGTAATTACTTGCAAAGTTGGACTTTCATCTTTAAGAGACGTTTTTTTAATGTTGACTATAGATAGATATACTGTTAATTCATCGGAGATATGCTAAGAAACTGTTACGGTAAGGACATGCTTTTTTAACTGAAAAGAAAAATTGAAGAATTTGTCTTGAAAATAAAGAAGTTGCATACATCTAGACCAAATATAATTTATATTTAGATTGCCCATTACAGACTAAATGTTTAGTTTTTGTCAGGACACATATCTCATGCTTCAGATGTCTGCACATATCCTATTTTATTGTAACTGGAAAGACTTTTTTATGTAGTAATGAAATGAGGATCACAACATGTAAATGAGCAGTAAATTAATGACTAAACAAACAACGTAACTTCAAACAACATGAAAACCACAACTTACACAGACTGCAGCTGCGCACAGTAAGTATCCCCTGCGAGGTATTAATGTGAATTAAACATTTCTGTAATTTGAGCCCAAACAACAGGGTGAATCTGAAAATGTGATGAATTTAGCATCGGAACAGGTTCAGTTATTATAGCCACGATATCATCATGATCATACCATTCAACATCCTTTAATTTTCTGGGCCAGTAAAAGTAATTTTTTTCTCGATTCCCAACTCTGTGCATGCATTCAACTAATGCATGACTGTCATTTGCATCTTTGACCAATCCGGGAAATGGTATTCTATTGTAATCAATGACTACATATTTCTCAATGCACTTAACAGGTTCAAGCACATCTAACATATAACCTTTGATATGTTTAGTTTTAGTACCTTTCTGTAAACCTTGATTTCTGCCAGTCTGCCTGACATCATTCTCCATCCTTCCTTCTCTCACCTCATAATCTGCTAACTCCTTCCTATCTGCAATATTCAACATATCATTGCCCACCTTCCCTTCTCTTCTTGTATCAATCACCTCACAATCTGCTTTCTCCTCCCTATCTGCAATCCTCAAAATATCATTGTCCATCTTCCCTTCTCTACCTGTGTCCATCACCTCACAATCTGCTCTCTCCTCCCTATCTGCAATCCTCGACATATCATTGCCCACCTTCCCTTCTGTAACTGGATCCATCACCTGCCTATCTGCACCATCATCATCCTGCTCCTCTCCCCCAGTTACCATGACATCATCACATTCATTCTTTTCACTTTCTGCATACATTACTGCACCATTCACGCTTTCTGACACCATCGACACTACATCAGTTTCCGCCTTTTCAATGTGTTTATCATCTGGTTTAATTGGCAGAACAGGCACAAATGGTTAGGGATCCAGTTTTCTCTGTTCATGTCCTTTCTTGTGCTGGTCCACAGGATGTACACTGGAATATCACTACTTCTTTCATCACTGCTTGGCAATATAAGGCGATTATAATCTTGCCTTACACAAGGAGCACCGAGTTTTGGGTAAATCGGAAACACTGGTGTGTTTAGGACTTCAGCCAAGGCATGGATCTGCCAGATACCCATAAAACTTTTGTTTTTTTCTGACATTTAGCACCTCAAGTCTGTAAACCTTTTGCACGATTCTGTCTGTAAGATGGATGCCAGGAATGTACATGTCTGAGTATTGTGTGTAAATGTATGGCCAATTCCGTGTCTTGACCTGCCTGTCTTGCACGCCCCTTGAAAGGTAACTGCTGTTTAGATATCTTTCTTCATTCAGAACAAGCTCACAGAGAATTCTAACTCTCATTTCAGATGTCCTGTCAATCATGCCAAATGCATACACACTGCCACAAGATGGCAAAAAATTCCCATCAGCTCTCACTTCACATAATGTTCGTTTATCTGGGGTATCAGATGGAAGTATATCCATTGCATCTGTATCTGGCTCCAATGGATGCGTTGTAAAAGTCACAGGTTGTGTTACTTTGTCAAGGGGATCCAATTGATCTGCAATCTCCTTACATTTTGCATGCAGTTGCTCAATGGATTGGTACGTCTCCACTTCCTTGAGGAAACGATCATACAGGTTTTCCCTTGCTTGAACTGATTTGGTTGAGCTTTCGACTTCACTGTTTTTAATTGCATTCTTTAATTTGTTCTTTGACAGAGATGATTTTGTCGTTGGACACTTTGTTTTCTCTCTTGTCGTTACTGTTTTGGTCCTGCACCTTGAAGACTTATCTGTTTGTGAATTAAGAGCCAATGTAGCTTCCTTAAGTTCATGTTCAGGACACTCATTTAGGTGAATGCAAGCACAACTTACATCTCTATAGGAAATAGTGCCCATTGAAACAGAATGCACTTGATGCAGTTTTAGAGTACCATTGATGGCCTTAAGGTTCTTCCTTTTGATGACATTCATCTCCACAGAAATAGCATGACATGACACCAGCATTGGTTGAACGGTGCTGTCTCTAATGGCTTCAACAAAATCAGCTGCTGAGGAAATATCCTTCCCATACTTGACATAGGTGTCAGCCCTTCTCTTAACAGCGCCACCCACTGCATCAGGGATACCCTTTCCATGACCAGCTTCAAAAAATGACCATGAGACATTCGTAAATCCGAATTCCATAGGTTTTGTTGTCATTAAATAGAAATTCGCCTTTTGGCGATACTGAGCCGTAGGGCCATCACTGAAAAATTCAATTGTATCCATCTCTGGATATCGCTTTGAAATTTCCATCAATACTGGTCGTAGGTGAGCCCATATGGCCCCTGGGCCATGATGCAGATGATCGCTCACTGTGCAGAACGTATTTGGTTCCACACATCCCCAAACATAGTATACTCCAGTTTGCAGGGACAACTGTTTTTTTGAAGCACCGAAATGCATGCTTTGCACTTCTTCGGAATGTTTGCAAAGGTAATTTTCGCTAAAGTCGATCTGAATGAGACATTCAGTGTCTGTCAGATTAGCTTTTCTGTTCCTGAGGTAGCTGAACTGATTCTTGATATTAAAATAGTGTCTTTTGAATCTTGCAACCTCTTTTTCTAGCGAATCAGCAAGGTCTGATACTGTCCCAAATACTGTTTCCTTAATTGTGAATGTCACCTGTTTTTCCGTTTCAGTTTGGTTTCTTTTTATTTTTCTAGTTTCAGTCTTTAACCGCCATTGCATCCATTCTGTTTGGGCATCTTTCCTGTTTCTATCATAAGCAATGCGTTTGGATTTACATTTACTACAGCTGCCGTGCATGCAGTATTGAGAGGATGGGTCACATGCCACTTGCAAAACAATTTTGTCCAGTGAATCACTGTGTATCGCTCCAACAGACTTTAATGCGGTCACCAAGAACTGAGTATTGTCACAGATCTTGCACAGGCAAGTGTTTCGATCGCTAGGCCTAGGAAAAACGACCCAAAACGGTCGCAATCTGCTGAATGTTGTGAAGCTCACCCTTATATTGCCTTCTGACTGGTACTTAAGAAATGTGTGCTTTAATGTATCCTTCAAAATTCTTTTCTGTCTTTTTTTGTTTCTTGAAGGTTACTGTTCTTTTTGTACCAGTCATTTGCCTTGAAACGTCATTTCTTTCATAGAAGCGTTTGATCGCTTGATACTGCCTCAGAGATAAGCATGTATGTGGTACTCCTTTTTGTATTTGGCCATTTCTTGTTCGGACCTCACACGCATACCATGCATTTGAACTTATACTTTCTCAATATTGGTCCAGATAACATTGTTGCAATGTCACGTTTTTCTTTCTTTTTGGTTGTATCTTTGTACCACAATTTCATTTGATCCATCAGAGCCGTATGAAACAATAGAGTCCTTTTCACAGTTTTCTTTGAGATACTTCGCAGTAGCTTTTTTGTTTTCGTTCGTGGAGTTTCAACATCACTTTCCTTCTTCTCATTTGTTTTTCTTAGCAATCGTTTTTTGTACTTTTCGGCTTGCTTATTGGCTTTTTCTAACTGAAGTCGCAGCACAGCATTTTCTCTATAGCATCGAGCTTTCTCTCGGTTCACTTTCTTCAGGTATTGTTCTCTTTGTCTTGATGTTGATCCTCTCTGTATTGCCTGAACGTCTGGTGATTGTGGTGGTGTGAGATCCTTTAATTCTACCTTTGCCTTTTTTCTTAGTCTCGCCTTGTCCTTTCTCCATTTCCTCCGTAGTAGTCGCCTTTCTCTTTCCCCTAATTCCTCTGTTGATCTTTTTTTCTCACTTTCTTTATCTTTTGCATAGCGCCTTCTCCCCGTTTCTAAGTAGGTTTGCCTTCGCTGTAAATCTTGATCTCTGTTTCTTCTGAACTTTCGCTGTCTTTCTGCATTGCTCATTGCCATTGTTGATCCTGCAAAATGACATATTGAATTGGTTACAGGCTATATTCCTATTCACAATGATGAAATTTCATTGTTAGTGTGTTTCCTGTGACAATACTTGTCTTCTCAGTTACAATTTATCTGACACTTTGTAATACCTTGACATTATGTAAAACATTAAGAATGTTATAATACATGCTTAATTATAAGGGATACTCATCACTGCCAATTTTCAATAAAGATATAAATGAAAACACTTACCAGAAAG